>JAGFBZ010001453.1:0-52500 GCA_018398805.1 Hirundichthys speculiger
TGAGTTTAATAATAGGTGTTTTCATCATTGTGTTATTGTAACAAAGATGAATAAATGAACGTCTCCATTATCTCTGGACTGTCAACAGTTTGTCAGAAACCTTGATGTGATTTCTGACTCTCGTTTTAAACTTGATCAACAGATGAAGTCAGTTATTAAAAGCAGCTGTAATGACAGCGGTCCAGATGTGGGATGGTTCCAGATGTGGGATGGTTCCAGATGTGATCTTGGTGATCGATAAGAGCGTCTCATCAATACGGATTCAGTTGAATTCAACGTTCAACATTCTGGATCCATCAGAACCAGATAGATGGAAGTAGATCAAACACCTTCATGCACTTCAGAGCTGTTTATTTGATACCAACTATATACATTCATCATTCACATCAGCTGTAGATCAGGAAACATCTCAAATATTAGAAGTTTGTTTTAGTTTCGGTTTTAAAGTCCCAGAATATTTTTCGTCATCCAAGGATCTCAGAGTTTCTTCTGTCATTTACAAAGGAGCCTGTTGGAAAACAAAGTGACACTTCTTTTACATTTGGAGGAAAAACAGCAGGTAAAAGCTCTGAACAGAAACATTTTATTCATCCAACATTTTTATTTGTAATTTATCTTTTTTTTTTTCCTGAAAGTTCTGACAGAGAAAATGTCAGTTAGTGAGTCAGTTCCAGGCTGATGCAGCTCAACAGTTGTTTCAGAGTTGCTGCAGTTCCAACTACTGACCAGCAGAGGGAGACACACTTAACTCCTTCATTTTGATCCTTTTGAAAGTCTGAATATTTTATAGTTTTACATTTCTGAGGTCAAATATTATGCTTTTTATTTCAGAGATCAATAAGGTTTTCTGAAATTGTTCTGATAATGATCATTTGATGAACTGCAGAAAATTTCAGACAGAATGGAAATTAAGTGTTTTAAGATGAAAAGAGCTCAAAAAAGTTATCAAATAAATTCATACTTGCCATTATCCTTGATTTAGATTCAATATTATAATCTTAGTTGATGATATTTGCTCGGGGGTCATGATCTGGGTCTCTGTAAAGCGCCTAGAGACAATTGACATAACAGACACTATACAAATAAAACTGAATTGAATTGGAAAAGTTCAGAAATGCAAATAAAAGCCACAATTAAACAATAAAATATAGATTGAAGCACATTTCATACCAATAGTTTAAAATCATGCTCAAATTTTCCACCTAAACCTTGACAGAATCCCAGCTGGTGTGAAAGGTCAAAGGCCTTCAAAGGAATTAAAATAATTAAAGAGTCATTTCTGACGCCTTCCTGCTGGAACTGAAACTCTGGTGTCCAAATGTAGAGAAATGAGGACATTAAACCAACCCTCTCTGCAGCTGAACTTGTTAAAAACAGTCTGTGTTCCTCTCAAGATCACAACATTCATGTGAAAGCAGATGTTTTCCTCTGGAACAGAATATAAACATCTAGAACTACACGTCCATTCAAACCTCAGCTTCAAACCCACAATCAGAAAGTTAGGAGTTGATCCAAGTTCAGATTCAGATGGTCTCAGCTGATCACCTGAGACTCTTCCAGACTCATCAGAGGAACCTGGATCACCTGGATCAGAACCAGACACTTTCATGGTTGTGGACATAATTCCAGTTTGCCCTTTGGATAAATATTAAAGTCAGTAGTTCCCCAGTTTTCTGTAGTAATGGTGAAATCGAAGCTTCATGAATCAGTGAACCACTTTGAGACAGCTGCTGCAACAATGACACACTGCTTGGGAGCGTTTCAGAGAAGAGTGACATCTGCTGGCGGTGTGTCAGAACTGCATCTGAGTGGACGACCTGAAAAAGCCTCAATACTGCCTGATACATCTGTATTTGAAATATTAAATATAGGTATTATATCCTTACAGGTGAATTTACGGTAATTTAACCTTCTCTAAAATGTTTAATCCACATGTCCAACTGTCTAGTGTTTCAGTTCTTGTCCCATAACATGCTGTCCTCTGACAAGGTGATTAACCACAGAAAACACAAGTGTCTGATCCATGAATCAACCACTAAAAGTCCCTCTGCTACCAGCTCTGATTCATGAATAAATATTCATCACTTATTGGTGTGTTGTATTGAGATGACAGTTTTGTCCAGAAAAAGCAGAAAAACTAAATGAATGAAGACCTCAGCTGAACCAAAGAGTCTCATTGTGTCCAGGGACATTCAGGTCTTCAGGTGCTGAGTCCTCAGGTTGAGACAGTGGAGAGGACACAGGCTCAACGTTGACAGTGGACAGTGAGTCCTAGTTACTGGATCAAATCATTACATTTCAGTAGTCTGGGGCAAACTTCAGTCACACTGGTGACTGAGGAAGAACATTTCAGTGCAGGATGTAGATGGTCCAGTTTTCTGAGCTTCACTGGTTCTGAATGTTGTGTGGATTTTTGTGTGGAGGTGAGGAACATT
This sequence comes from Hirundichthys speculiger, assembly GCA_018398805.1. Classification (NCBI taxonomy): domain Eukaryota; kingdom Metazoa; phylum Chordata; class Actinopteri; order Beloniformes; family Exocoetidae; genus Hirundichthys; species Hirundichthys speculiger. The sequence goes on from JAGFBZ010001453.1 coordinate 2,436, forward strand.
TTTACTGTATTTCAGCTCTTAATCTTGTCTGAATATTAACTCCATATTGTTATATTGTGTTGATATGATCCAATCTAGCAGTCAGATGTTATTTCACCACAGAAAGCAGCTGTTAGCTCGGCTAAATGACATCATCAGGCTTCAAGGACGTTCAGAAAGTTTTGTTGTTCATGATCGAACAGCAACCAGCAACAAAATCAGGTGTTTACTGTCCAGAACAAACCCTCCTGGTGTCTCCATAGACCAGTACAGTCTGTGGTGTTGTGGCAATTTTATAAATTGCACAAATTAACTAGGACTCACTGTCCAGTAAATGTGAAACTTAGAGTCTCAAGTCAACGTTGAGCCTGTGTCCTCTCCACTGTCTCAACCTGAGGACTCAGCACCTGAAGACCTGAATGTCCCTGGACACAATGAGACTCTTTGGTTCAGCTGAGGTCTTCATTCATTTAGTTTTCTGCTTTTTCTGGACAAAACTGTCATCTCAATACAACACACCAATAAGTGATGAATATTTATTCATGAATCAGAGCTAAAATAGAGTCAAAGTTTGACTCACGTCCTCTGGTGAAAGTCCTCACAACATTCAGGACCACCAGAACCTCCAGAACCTTGACCACAGTCATCCTGCAGTGAAATTTTGTTGTTCATTAACTTTAGACAACAAGAATGAACCCCAGTGAGTCATGACGTCTTCCTCCAGCTGCCCACTGGTCTGACTGGTTTTACATCACGCTCTCTCTTTATTTTGCTCCATTTGTTCTGTATATGGTTTTAAAAACAGACACCAACATGTAAGTTGTGATTTAATATCCTTGTGTAAACCTCGCTAAAGTTTACCAGAGAAATGTAATTATTTATTTTTTAACAGAATTGACACAACACTGATAACAGAGAAACTGAGTGACTAATCAAGTATTAAACCTCTGAGCAGCAGCTGAAGCGTCCACAGACTCCTCCTCTTGTGTTCTTCTATCAAGTTCTCAATAATCTTTAATTTAGTGTTTTATTCTCCACCAGAGATATAAGTGATGACTGCTGCTCTTCTCAGCGGGAGAATGAACATACAGGTGAAATGGAGCATGAACTCCTCCATTTAGAGGTCCAACACCTGCTGCAGGTATCTGGACTGAAGGTGGAGAGGGGAGATCTAGCAACCAGCAGGAGACTTCCTGCTCCAGAGTTGAGGAGCTCATTGAGGCTTCTTTAGTCCAGCTCAGAGCTCAGGATGAGGGTTTAATTTACGGTTCAGGTTTCAGTAGAATTTATTAAAGGGACAAGTCATCATGTTCAGAAACCTCTCTGTTTCAGAGCTGATCTCTCCTGTGGAGCAGTGAAGAACTCTGATCTGTGAAGGATGACTGAAGTTTCTTCATGTTGTTTCAGGTCCTGATATTTCTACCACCAACGTCTCCTGTGTCTTCATGCAGAGCTGCATCTTACCCTGCAGCTTCCAGACTGGTGATGAACCAGCTCTCAACTGGTTTCAGGGGAGACCAGTATGGCGTCACGTCCACTCCTTCTACAACAACCAAGACCAGCTGGTAAAGCAGGTTGAGACCTTCAGAGGCAGGACATCACTGTTCCAGGATCAGATCTCCAGAGGAAATGCTTCTCTCCAGCTGAAGGTGGTGAAGGTTCAGGACCAGGGAAGATATCAGTGTTTCACTAAAACCATCCAAAGTAGAGAGCAGTCATTTATCCTCCTGAAGGTTGAAGGTATGTGAAACATGGATCATGGTGGTGTTGATGCGGTTTATTTGAATTTTTTATATTTATTTAAACCTTCGGCGGATAAATCTGGTATCCAGCGAACAAAAACACGTTGCACAAAGCCTGGATAGTGTGGTGGATAGCTATCCGCGGATAGCTTGCTAACCATCACGTGTAGCAGAGCGTGACACAGTTTGCGCAAGGTTTTGCACTCAAATGGCCTCCAGTTACCATGGTGAAGTATGCAGATTTCGAGTAAACAACGAACTGTGCGCACGCTAGCAGCGCGCGCTGGGTTTCAAAACAAATGAAAACAAATACAGTAAAAACTAAACCATGCAGTTTCTGACAAAGCCCTGGATAACAAATTTAAAAGTTAAATAACAAATTTTAAAGTTGAAGCGAGAATCTCGCTTCCTTGTAAAAACTATCTGGATGTAAGTTCACTGCACTTGACTCGTTTGGCGTGGCGGCTGCCATTTTGAAACGAGCACTGGGAGAAAGACTAAGGAGTCTGTTCCGTTTCATCGAGTTTCCGCGCTATCTCAAAACAACTAAAAAGCAACCGCAAAATAGGAGCGGAACCAACCGTTAATAGTAATCTATCGTTTTTAGTAGCTGAGATCTTCGTTTTTTTGAAATATTCTAAAATTTGCTATTAAGACAAGAAAATATACGGATTATGCTAGCAGTGCTACTTTTGGAAAAAGGGCAAAAAATTATGCTCAATTCCTCAGATTATGCCAAAAATTATGCTAGCACAATCGGAAAGAGCCTAGAACTCTTTCTAACTACTGCCACAGGAGTGCGCGCTCCCGTGCCAGGTTGCACGAGTCCTGTCGGGGTTGTTGACGCGTCAGGACCTGTCTGGTGTTTGCTGCTGTCGTCATGGCAACAGAAAGGCAGCTCTACTTCAGCAACTGTCGAAGGTAGGAGTTTTTTCCGGCCTTGTTCGCAAACTGTGTTTATTCTAGAACAATATGCCACACCTGTAAGGTAATGTCAGGATTAATAACCGGGGCAACAGTTTAAATTATTGAAAAGATCGGACATATAAACATATCAAGGGTGAGGAACAGGAAGTAGCCTGTGCCAGCGACGTAATAACTGCATCATCTTTATGCGTATTTAGAATTCTTCTTAAAACAAAGATGAAATAAAATGCCAAATAGTTCAAAGCATTCATCACTACAAAACAGTTGATGCCAAGTTATTCTGTCTAGCTTCTAAAAGATCTCTGAATATGAATGCCTGTATCAAAGGGTTGGCCAATAAGATGAAATATGAGAACAGCAGTATTTATCCGTTTGTACTGTTGGGTTGGTGTTTTTAAATGAATTATCAAACAAGTTTTCAGCACTACTTTAATGTCATTTGCAATTTATGTTGTCCATAGAGAGCATTTGTCTCTTAATTATCTTTAGGAATCAACAAAATATCATTGAACTTAAATTGAAATGTATTTTATTTTGTTGTATATTTTAAAAAAGAATCTAAAGTGGCCAATTATGAGCTGGTAAAGCTTGATTTTGGTTTTTACACGATGTTGCTGTAGGTGAGGGGGGGCCAGCCCTGGTCCAGGTGTGTTGCCCTGCTTCAACACACCTGTTTCACATGAATGGGTCGCTAACAGACTTGTGCACACCTGGATCACAAGCTGATGAACCGTTCATGTGAATCAGCTCTGATGGACCAGTGTTGCTATCAGTAGTCCAAATATGACTAATTATTTCACAATCATAATGAATATCTTAAATTTTATTTATTCTTATTTGTCAGTCTGAATGAAGCAAGAATACCACTTAGACAAACTCTACTCATTAATTGAAGGCATTTCAGCCTGAAAAATCCTGCAAGTGTTCATACTCGAGGACAAAGAGTTTAAAAAGAAAACACACATTGATGGGTGTCAAGTTTTTGTTAAATTGAAAGTTAAAAAGATTTGGTAATTTATTTTGTGGATGAGAGCCAGTGTTTGCAGGCTTGCTGTCCTTCAGGAGAGCTATCACATTCCTTGGACAGGTGTCGATTTCAGTCTCTTGTTTGGGACAGTTTTAAAAAAAAAAAAGGTTTCTAGAATTGTTTGAACATTTAAAGAAATAATTAAAAAAAAAAAAAGGTAAGGCAAGTTTATTTGTCTACCACATTTCATGTACAAAACAATTCAAAGTGCTTTACATAAAACATTAAAAGCATCGCAGAAAAAGGAAGCATTAAAAAGTAAAAGAATAAAAGCATAAAAACAAAGAAAGCAGTAAAAAGAGTTTTAAAAAGGTTGTGCAGATTTGAGCTCCTGAATAAAATCTTTAAAGCCAGCTGAGAACAGGTGAGAACAGGTGAGTCTTTAAATAATAATAAGTGTTTCAGCTGATCTGAGGCTTTCTGGGAGTTTGTTCCAGACATGTGGAGCATAGAAACTGAACCCAGCTTCTCCATGTCTGGTTCTGACTCTGGGGACTGATAATAAACCGGATCCAGGTGACCTGAGGGTTCTGGTGGGTTCATACTGGGTCAGGAGGTCCCAAACCATTTAGAGCTTTATAGACCAGCAGCAGAACTTTAAAGTCCATCCTCTGACGGACAGGCAGCCAGTGTCAGAACATCAGAACTGGACTGATGTGGTCCAGTCTTCTGGTCTCAGTGAGAACTCTGAATGAGCTGCAGCTGTCTAACTGGTGTTTTAGATAAACCAGTAAATATCCATCCTGGACAGGAAGCCCCGCCCAGAGCCATTTGATTGACAGCTCAGTCCACCAAGCGTTTTGTCATTGCTTTATCCTTGTGTCACAGGAGTGCCAAAAAGGAAAAGCAAATGCAATACGAAAATTAAAGATGATTTTCCTTTTCATTTATTTATTTCTCTTTATATTTCCACATTTATTTATTTATTTCTCTTTATATTTCCACATTTATTTATTTATTTCTCTTTTTATTTCCACATTTATTTATTTATTTATTAATGTGGCACTCCTATCGCTCCATAACGTTCATGTTACAACCTTGAGCTTTTTAAACAAGCGGTGTGATAAATGACTTACTGGTTTTCATACATCACTCAGTACAGTCTGTACTAGACGCCTCTTTGCTTACTGACTCACGGAGCTGCCGTGCCCCGCCCATTTCCGGTTAGAGACTTCCTCTACGACCGAGACTCTCCTTTCCTGCAAAGAACACGCAGTTAGAATCTTCTCAAAAAAGATCCTAACAAACCTAAACTCCTTAAGAAGGAACCAAACGAAGACTTACGGTCGGTTTACACGCTTTATCTGGAACAAACTCAGTTCAACTCATACAGGCTGCGACCACAAAGAAAATAACGACGTGGATTTATTGTTGTTTACGTCACGTAGCCTTTGGAGCAACTGAACCGGTAGAAGAAGACAACTTTAGGTAAGAAAATCAAGTTTTATTCAACGCTAGACAGCTTTTCTATTCGGGTAAAGGGCCGTGTATACTCTCGATATCGACATGACGTCACGCGCCATGGTTACACTTCCGGTTTTAGCGTGAGGGGGGCAAACAAGGTATCCAGGTATTTTTCGCTCACAGTTCCTTTAGCTGTTTCGCGTCTTTATTGTTTTTTAACTTAGTTTGGCGATCATGGCTTACCAGTATCAGGATGAGTTGAAGCCAGAGGATTTATCGAGGTATAAACTTTATACCTCTACTTTATACTATAAAGCAAAATTGGACATAGTTGGTCTAGATTTGTGTCCCATACGAGCACACAGCTGATTCTTGGATAAATAACCCCAAACAATGGCCTCGTTTGGGGTACCCAGATGTGTACCATTACCTCGTAAAAACCCCTGGTAAGTAAAAGTTTTTTGAAACTATTTTAAATATTTATACACCGATACACAGTCCCCAATACATAAATAATTAAATTTGCTAAAACGGGATACAGACCCCTGGCCTGACTGTCCGGACTTTGGTTTGTGTGGGAACACAGATGGAACATAATCTGGGTGATCCTACTGGTTGACTTTTCTTCCTGAAAATATTTATTTAAAATTTAGAATTAGAGGCTAGATATATTATGGAGTCTCTCAACAGTCACTTGGGTCAGCAGCCCCAGCAGACAGAACTAGCTTCTTTTTTTTTTTTTTTTTTACCAGACCTGAAGGATCTATAATGGGGCCTCCCCAAACACGTCAAAATATTAGATCTAAACATAGAAATTAAAAACTAAAATATCTTGAAAATATCTTGATTTCTTACCTGTTACAAAGTGTGCTGAACAAACATAAGCGTAGTCTGATTTGGGCACCCATAATTTCCCTGGAGTATCTTCGTCTGCTCTGTTAATAGCGAGCAGCCATTTTCTTCTTTCAGGCACAAAATGCTAAATGCATCGGCTTCGCTAGCAACACTGAGCGATATTTTGCCCCCTCGGACTGGTTGCTATGGCCCGCGGATGCCAGTGGCCCGGATGTTCGTGGTCGAGAATTCGGGTTCAGACTTCCGAACTTATGATAATAGCTCGGGTCGGGTCGGTTTCAGGTCGAATTTTCACGGGTCCATTCGGGTTCGGGTCTATGAAAGTGGACCCGTGAAGACCTCTAAAATACAGCAATTGCGCATTTTTTTAAATATTAAAACTTATTTAAATTAAAATTTTTATATTCATTATTATACTTTAATAATTAAAATAATAATATAATAGTATGTTATATTAATATTATAATGTTATATATATATATATATAATGATTATAATATATAATCATATTTTATAATATAATAACAATTATTATTATTTATATGATTTTTATATTTCAATAATTGAAATATAAAAATCGCAATACTTGGTAAAATCAAAATGCAATTCTTGTTTAATCAGAATCGCAATATAAATCGAATCAGGACCCAATAATCGTAGGAGAATCGAATCGGCACAAAAGCGTATCGGCCCAGCCCTATAAAATACCGGTTCTGTTTCAGCTGGATACCGCTGTAATCCTTCCTCTTGGATTGGTGAACTTTATCATAAATAAATTGATATGTTAGATGTTTGTAGTTGGACTGGGTCTCATCCAACGATTGTCAGCGAGGATATATATTAGGGATGTCCCGATCACGTTTTTTTGGGTCCCGATCCGATTCCGATCATTTAATTTTGATGATCGGCCGATTTCCGATTTTTCCTGATCCGATTTCACTTTTTTTGAGTGGGCAAACAGAGTTTAATTTCCCATGCATTTTATTTCCTGTGTACATTAATAAATAGGCCTGCATCCAAGCTGAGATTAATAGCTTTTATCATCTCATAAAATAAACAATAACTTATTTAAACACTCTTCTTTCTTTCTTTTTTGTTTGGGAGAATTATTATAAAACACATTTAGTTACAGAACAGTGACTGTTCAACAGTCTCAGTACTAAAGAACAAAGCACTTCATTTAAATAGCAGCAGGTGAACTTGGCTAGCAGTTTAAGGCAATGAAAACACTAGCAGAAGTCTTTGCAATCAATGAAATCACATCAGAATAAAATATACATAAATATTAACTTAACTTCTTTCTAGACCCGCTGCACATGTTCGCGCACCTTTGTGTCCTTTGTCGTTCATGTAATGACGGGAACGAGGCTCGAGGTAATTAATGAGCCGGTTAAATGCCTTGTAAATGTGCTGGTCGTCCTCAGTAATACATTCCGCGATTAGCTCGGTGATTTTTCTGTATTTCTCCGAGTCTTTCGGGAGTTTGTCCTTTCTTTTAAAAGTTTCACAGAGCGTTTGCTGCTGTAGTTCATCCAGCTTCAGAGCTGCCGTGCCGACGCCTGACGACGCCTGACGCACCATCCTACCGTGTTCGCTAGGATGGTGATTTTTTAAGTGTCTGATTAAATTGGTGGTGTTGTAAACTCTCTTCTTACTTACCCCTTGTGATATCTCAGCCTTCCACACGTTTCAAGTCTCAGTTGAAGCGTCGGTCTTTGTAATTTTATAGCGCTGCCACACTGCTGACATTTTTGCTAAAGTTTAGCCTGACGCCGCCAGTCTTAAAACTTTTAAGGTGGATACAAGACAGCGCTGCTGAGAAACCTAATTTCAGTGCAAATAGTTTAAAATATATTTTTGTTTGTGTAATATGATTACTTTATTAATTTGTGTTAATCAGGATCACTTTTTGAGAAAAAATAATGAAAAAAAGATCGGCGTGTTATAGTGCTGGGCAATATGGAAAAAATCATATATCACGATATGGACTATTTTATATCACGATAACGATATATATCACGATATACCATAATAAAGTATGTTTTCAGTTATTCTCTGAAAAGTTTGACAAAAATTTCATTGCTTACTTTTCAACTTTATTTTGAAAGGACATTTAGCTGAACTGTCACAAACATACATTTTAGTGCAGCAAAAACAGGAAGGTACAGAGGTACAGTAGCTTTCACATTTTTTTAAAGTGCACAACAGTTTCTGAGAGGAAAAACACATTTTTACACTGAAGTTCAGCTATAAAAGATAAACACAAATTATTTTTCAACTTTCTGAAATCTGTAACCTTGTAAAGTTTGCAAAGTTTGCAAACCAATATAAAGTGTCTAAAGTAAACATCAGGGTTGAAGAGAACTCTGTTTAAGGCATTAACCATGAATAAAAGTGCAAACATTAAAGTCTACTTTGTAGAAGTAGATATGATTATATCAAATTTATCGTTGTAGGTTATTTAATTACATATTTGCTGTAATAATTGATAAAATTAGGTGAGAAACGATAGAAACGATAGAAGAGAAATGGCACGATATACACTTTTATATTGTCCCCACGATATGTATCGTCATATTGCCCAGAACTAGTTGATCCTTTAGTTTCTGTCAGCTGCAGACTGAATGACTGAACTCTTTTATGTGTCAGCAGGAAGATGAGCAGCTTCAACAGAGACGTGATGGAGGAAAAGGTGGAGATGGACGAGACGGCGATGCTTGCGTGTCCCCATCCTTCCTCCAGAGCAGGTGAGTAGATCAGGAAGCAGGTAACAGGTGCTGATCTCAGTCACCCTCAACAACTCCTGTCCCTCCTGTGTCCTCCTCCACCAACAGTCTCTCCCCTGCAAGGTTATTATCGTTAAAATCAACGAAATAACGAAAACTAGACTTGAAAAAAACAGTTTCGTTAACTGAAATAAAATAAAAACAAGAGTTTAAAAAAAAAACAATAACTAACTGAAACTGTACTATGTGTTCATAAAACAAACTGAAATTAACTATAATAATATCAAGAACGTCCTTCGTTTTCGTATTTGTAAATTTTTTTTCACATAAATGTTATGGGATTTACATGAAATCTATTAACTTTGCTCCGCCGTACAACAACAACAAAACAAAAAAAAAAGTGATCAGCAGTGATGCTGCGGCAAAAGTTGGGAGAAAGCGTCTCAGTCCTATTTGGGATTTCCTTGACTATGACTGTGTTAACGATAAAAATAAGTTCCTTGTTGTAGAAGCAGGTGATACAATGTGTGGAATACTTCTGAAGGAGAAAAAAAAACCCACGAATCTGAAAGTCCATTTAAAAAGCTCACACAAGAAGGCTAACCAAAACTAGCAGGATAAGCTAGCCTAAGCTAGCCCCCTGGAAAGAAGGCTAACCAAGACTAGTTGGATAAGCTAGCCTAAGCTAGCCCCCTGGAAAGAAGGCTAACCAAGACTAGTTGGATAAACTATCCTAAGCTAGCCCCCTGGAAAGAAGGCTAACCAAGACTAGCTGGATAAGCTAGCCTAAGCTAGCCCCCTGGAAAGAAGGCTAACCAAGACTACCTGGATAAGCTAGCCTAAGCTAGCCCCCTGGAAAGAAGGCTAACCAAGACTAGTTGGATAAGCTAGCCTAAGCTAGCCCCCTGGAAAGAAGCTACAGCTGCAGGCCAGTCAGCGTTGGGAAGGAACGGGAGAAAACTGCAACTATAATGGACTGTTTCCATGGAGACCAGATAGCTGCTGGTCAGTAAATACGCAGGAACACCACAAGAGGGAAGACGCATTGATGAATATGTTTATTGAGACCAGAATGTAGACAGGATGGGGATGCACATGGTTAACCGTTAACCGATAACAGTAACTCTAACCGGTTAATACTAATGGTCAGTATTGTTTTTAAGCTACGTAATTCAATCAACTCATGGGGGCGTGTCCACAGGTGCAACACATGCCATCAGGTGCTTTCCATCACAGCCCACTTTACAGCGAAGATGTAGAGAGCAAAAAGGAGTTCTGTGTGGGACAATTTCGACCGGAAAGGGGAGGAGGTCATTTGAAAATTATGCGGTACATCACTGAAATACTCCAGCAGTACGAGTACAATGCAGTACCACTGAAGAAACAAGCATCCAGCATCAGACGATGGACGACCATCGCAGCGAACTTTGTCCTCCATGATGGCGGGGAGAAAGTGTGGTGCGTAGTGGTCTGAGAAGATAACGGAAAAAATCTGTTCAATGGTGGAAAAAGACATTTTGCCCATCAGTGTGGTCAGTGGTGAAGGGTTCCAGGAGCTAACGGGCTATATCGAGCCTAATTACCAAATTCCATCAAGACCGACCATTACCCGACGATTAGAGGCTCGTTTTGAGGAGAGGAAGAAGGAAGTGAAAACGCGACTTGCAAGTACTAAGTTGGTGGCTGTTACAACGGACTGCTGGACCGCGCTAGCAACAGAGAGCTACGTGACAATTACACGACACTATAGACCTTTTCGGGCCAGCCCCCCAGAAGTACCCCGTCCCCCATTGCTGGGTTGTGCTACAGAGCGATTCTTTCACCGGCTCGCAGATTAACCAGTGTTTTTCTCTTTCTACAAATATATATTTTTATAATGTCGAGTCGGTCGAGTGGGAATACATGTTCCGTCATAAACTGTGCCAACAATGGCGTGAAAATTCAACAATGGAAGAAGAAAGTATGTGAAATACACAAGCCTTTACTGCACGAAGACTGCCTTGTTTGCAGAACAAGAAGTTAGGAAGACGTGGGTGAAAAATATCAACAGAAAGGACTTTGTTCCAAATGAATACAGCCGGGTGAGTTTTCGTTAACATTCAGTCTCGTACTACTCATAGTCTCGCTGAGAGTCCCGGACGATTCTGGCCGAAAGAACAGCAGTATGATGCTACTGTAGCCCTCGGCACTAGCACAAGCCTATAAATCAATGAATGAATGAATGAATTAGGAGTAGGGATGCACATTTTGGATTTTTTTTTATAACCGTTAACCGACGCCCTTTAACGTTTAATAACCGTTAACCGATAAGATTTAAATGCCCTTCCATGCCGCCATTCCAACATACCACCATTTAGACACATCACCGTCCTGAAATACCGCTATTCAGACACACAAACGTCCCACCATTGAGACCCAGCTGACCCGAACCGCTATAAATAGACCCGTTACCCGAAACGTACCCGAGTTAAAATAAATCAGAGCCAAAATTAAATGCAGACGTTTATTGCTGCAACACTAGGCAAGTGAAATAATGAAGTTCAGTGGCCTACACGTTGCCTTAACATAGAGAAAAAATGTAGGTCCTATCACAGTCATCTCTGAATCTGGGGAGAGCCGGGCCGTGCACACATACGAACTAAAAATAACACGGGCTAACCTGCGCAAAAGTAAAGATACATCTGCCTACCTGTACAGGCCATTTAGATGCGATCACTCAATGGACAGGAATTCCTACAGGTGGACGCAGAGGTAGCCAGTTTTTCTGTAGTCATCCGTCCACATTTCTTAAGTAACGGCACCATTGTGCTCCTACAGTTGCATTTTGAGTTGCTGAATTGTTTGCTGACGAATCTCCTCCTCATATCTGGTAACTCCACGGGAAACGGTGGTGGGATCAGGCAGCCGTTGGTTAGCATCAACACGGCCAGCTCGTGCTCCAACATCAATAAGCCCCTGTGCTAATGCAAAAAAGCCCTCGCCATGTACAGTTTCAAAGGGTCGAATATCGTTGCACACAAAATTCACGCACAGTTTGGTTATAGCGTCTTTGTCTTCTTTGTGAGGCACCTGCAGTAATGCCGTCTTCTTCTTTACAAAATGTTCAAGGACAGACTTCGATGGGTTTTCAAAGCTAGCACAGGTGTCGGCATGCTTCTTGAGAGAGGATGTCCCACACTTTCGGCTGTCGTGCACAAACACTTTAAGGCATTTCTTACAGGCAGTGAAGCCTTCAACGATGTTGTTCTCACTATCTGACACACATCCAAAATACTTCCAAACGTCTGATTTAGTTTCGTGGAGGTATTGGCAATAACTTTTTAGTGTCCATTAACCAACTTCTTTTTCAGCTCTCCCGTAGTCATTTTGAGTCAAAGTCATTTTGAACAACACTGCAGGGCATTGCCTGACGTGAAAACAAAAGTTGCAAAGATTCCTGGGAATGCGCGAGCAGTTTACAGACAAAAAAAAATTTTTTTTTAAATCCGATTTTACTTTTTAAAGAGGGTTTTACTTTTTAAAGGCTGTTTACAATTCACAACAACATAGGCGTTTATATTTAAATAATATTTATTTTTGTTGGCACATTTTGTAAACCCGCAGTCAGACCCACGCTCTGGTTCTTCCGACCTGGCATCCGACACAGGCTAAAATGTTTCACCCGTTGTATAGAAAGTAACGGTTCACCCGCGGGTACTAGAGATGCGCGGTTGAACCGCGCACCCGCGGGCGGAGCGGATAATCCGCATATCGGGCGGATGACTCGTCAAAAAATAATACTTTAATTAAATTCGGGCGGGTTGCGGTTGAAGCACTCAAATAATAATAATAAGAAAAAATATTTTACATATTATTAAAAAGGATGGCGGGTCGGTTCGGTTTTGAAAACTGGTGAGAAAACCTTCCTGCAAATGGATAGCGGGTGGATAGAGATTTTAAGAAGCGGTTGCGGGTTAAAATATACGTCATCCGCGCATCTCTAGCGGGTACCCGAACCTGTGCAGGTCTCTGCTACACAGAACTCCTTTTTGCTCCCTTCATCTTCGCTGTAAAGTGGGCTGTGATGGGACGCATGTGATGGTATGTGTTGCAGCTGTCGACACGCCCCCATGAGTTGAATGAATTACGTAGCTTAAAAACAAAATTGACCGTTAGTATTAATCGGTTAGAGTTACTGTTATCGGTTAACGGTTAAACGGTTAACCATGTGCATCCCTAATTAGGAGAATGATAAAATAAATTAAATATAACATTAACACATAGCCTAATTTACCGCTAGCGTTAACGTTACAGTAGCATAATCTTTATGGCTTGTTGACGTTAGTTATAGCCAGCGTTGCATTTTTCACGTATTTCCACAATTTTTAGTGTTTGGTTATGGGAATAGATCATGCTATTTCCATAACCAATCATTAAAAACAGCGATAAACTACCTTCATCTGTAACTGAAGGCCACTGCCTAACATCATCAATCCAAGACATGTCTGCGTTATCAGTAACAGATGCTCCACGCTGCTGTGTTTGGGTTAGTTGGTGGAGCACCGCACACTCCAGTTATGGCGGGGCCACTAGGGGGCGCATGTCCACAATTTTCAAGTCGAAAAAGTGTATATCGATGAGTACTGGAAAGCTAATTCTGCCGTCCTGTTAACGCAGAGCATGCTGGGTAGACACACAGCTGATAACCTCACTGCTAAACTGGTTGAAGCAGTGGAGACGTGGGGACTTGGTGGGAAAGTGTCCGCATGCGTCCACGACAACGCGCGCAACATCGTGGCAGCCAACTGGGCGGGTCAGCTGGGTCGGACTGGTGGGACGTTTGTGTGTCGGAATAGCGGTATTCCGGGATGGTGGTAGTCAGAATGGCAGCATGGAAGGGCATTTAAATCTTATCGGTTAACGATTAATCGTTAAAGGGCGTCGGTTAACGGTCATAAAAACATCCAAAATGTGCATCCGTAATACACGATTATGTGATTCAATAGCCTTTAAAGAGTTCAGTGCTTCACTTGAACCAAAATTACAACCCTAATTTACAAAATAAAATTAACACTGAAACTAATAAAAACTAAAACTAAGCATTTCAAAAAAATTAAAACAAATAAAAACTAGCCAAACTGCTCTAAAAATGAATTAGAACTAACTGAATTTGAAAAACTAAACTTAAAAACTAAAACTAATGGAAAATCCAAAACTATTATAACCCTGCTCCTCCAGTCTCACAGAGACACCTAGTGGTGAAAAAATGATCCAACGTTTGCATGAACATACTTTAATACAACAGCAGAAGATCAGCAGGTTTTAGGAGAATTTATAAAAGAGAAACATATTTTTAATCTGGATGGTGAATAAAATGAATGTGTGTCATCGTCTTCACATTCTTTTTTCATTTGTAGCTGATTTTAGCTGCTGAATAATGAATGACTTTGATCTGTGAGGGATGACTGAAGTTTCTTCTTCTTGTTTCAGATTCTAATATTCGTGAGGTCATCTGTGCTGAGGGGAAGAACTGCAACTTACCGTGCAGTGGTAATGGTCAGGGTCCAGTATATGTTGACTGGATTCAGGAGAAACCAGTACAGCGTTATGTCCACTTATTCCACAAGAACCGAGACCAGCTGAGATACCAGGATGAGACCTTCAGAAACAGGACATCACTGTTCTACGATCAGCTGTCTGGAGGAAATTATTCTCTCCAGCTGGCAAATATCACATCTGATGACCAGGGCACATATAAATGTTACAACGGTCACCGGGTATCACGTATCATGCTGAAATGTCTCGGTACGTGAAACCTGGATGATGGTGGTGTTTTCCTGAGTCTTTGTTCTCTCGTCCACAGCAGCAGTGAGCAGCTCGTCTGTTCAGACACAAACAGGAAACTCAGACATTAACTATGTGGCTTAAATCCACTGGATGCAAACATCCTTTATTTTCTCCACATTCAGAATGTGGTTAAATTTACAGGAAAATCTTTGGAGACAAAAACACAACGAGAGTAAAACCATCAAACGTCCAGGAGCTAAACAGAGCTGCTGCAGTCCTGAGTTCACTTTTCTGAAACCTGTTGGTTGGAAAGAAACATTTAGTTAGAATTAAACGCTGGATTAAATAAATCACTGCAGCTCTCTGATACTTTCAGACAATCAATCTGTCAGTAACAGTGAACCCACCAGCAACCCTGGAACGTCCTTCATTTTCATATTTGTACATTTTTTTTCACATAAATGTTTTGGGATTTACATGAAATCTATTAAATTCGCTCCGCCGTACAACAACAAGACAAAAAAAAACCTAGTGATCATGTTAGGTTTAAACCTCTGAATTAACCTGTACAAAAAGAGACACAGAGACATGAGTAAGATTTACTTGCAAGGAGAGTGATCTGGAGACTGGTCCAGTTACATCCTCCATTCACTCTGAATCAGTCTCCAGCTCTTCCGTGCCTTTTATTCAATTTTGGGAACGCCCTATTTACATGAATCTCAGCTGATAAGGGGAGGGGAGTCATAAGATTATCAGTTGAGATCAGGCTGCCTACACATCTACAACATGATTCAGCATATATACACAGTTCCTCTTTGTCTGAGTGTGGTTGGAACTGTCAGATGACAGGTTCACATGAGCACCCTATGATTCCCTGTAAACATACTTGCACACGCATACGATGTGAGAAGCATCAATATAAAAATACAACAAAGATAGAATAACTTATGTACTATTATTCCAACAGATCAGCAGTGATGGCTGCGGCAAAAGTTGGGAGAAAGCGTCTCAGTCCTATTTGGGATTTCTTTGACTATGACTGTTAACGATAAAAATAAGTGCCTTGTTGTAGAAGCAGGTGATACAATGTGTGGAATACTTCTGAAGGAGAAAAAACCCACGCAACCACGCCCATTTTTCATTTGTAGCTGATTTTAGCTGCTGAATATTGAATGACTTTGATCTGTGAGGGATGACTGAAGTTTCTTCTTCTTGTTTCAGATCCACAAACACGTATGAACCTGAAAGATCTCGGTACGTGAAACCTGGATGATGGTGGTGTTTTCCTGAGTCTTTGTTCTCTCGTCCACAGCAGCAGTGAGCAGCTCGTCTGTTCAGACACAAACAGGAAACTCAGACATTAACTTTGTGGCTTAAATCCACTGGATGCAAACATCCTTTATTTTCTCCACATTCAGAATGTGGTTAAATTTACAGGAAAATCTTTGGAGACAAAAACACAACGAGAGTAAAACCATCAAACGTCCAGGAGCTAAACAGAGCTGCTGCAGTCCTGAGTTCACTTTTCTGAAACCTGTTGGTTGGAAAGAAACATTTAGTTAGAATTAAACGCTGGATTAAATAAATCACTGCAGCTCTCTGATACTTTCAGACAATCTGTGAACTAGAAAAATTGCATTTCCTTCGAAAATGCAGGTGTGAATGCATTAAGCTGAATTTTGACCTGAACTCTGCTGAAAAGTAAAAAAATACATTTCAAGAGCATGAATTTTATACAGAATTTGAACAAATGAATAGTCTTTGAATACAGCACAATTTAGCAAAATGTCTTAGTGCTATGTATTGAATCCAGAAAACATGTCAAACACAGCAAAGGGAGCAACATGCTGAATGATGCTTAGGTAGGAGAATGGAAAATCTGCCTAAATTGGAACAGAAATCTAGTGATGAACTCCCATAAATGTATTAAAGTAAAGCACAACTTTTAAAAGCAGAAGTCAAAAATAAAACCTTCGGCAGGAGATGAACATTTTCATACAGGAATGTTGAAGTTGCCAAAAGAATGTAAAAGTTGCTAAGATTTGCATAACATTGAGCAAAAAGTCAAACTACTTCATGACAATGGACTGAAAATTTGAAAGACATGAGTTAAACTCTTAAAAAGTAGCAGTCTTTAGCTGAACATCTTTGCAGAATGTATCAAGAGTTAAAACATGTGAACTGAAACTAATGTAGCTAAAGGCTAAACACAACTAAGACAGCTAAATTCAGAGAAAACGTTAAAAGCAACAAGCGTTAATGAGAAAAACCTTTCTAAAAGCTAAGGGATCAAATGCACTTCTGGAAGAATGGTCAAAAATCCCCAATAAACACACTTCCTAGAAGTGTTGAAGCTGTTGAAGCTGCAAAGGGTGGAGCAACATCATATTGATAAGGAATGGGATGAACTAAAGCTCTTATGTGAGTCAAGGCTGTGATCATTCTCATAATATATCATATACTGTGCCTGAAGAACCTGCAAAAAGGGGCGGGGCTTCAGGGGAGGCAGTCACATGTGCGGCTCCTCCAGCGTGTGTATGTGTGCGTGTGAGATTAGGAGAGAAAGAGCCAGCGACCCCCTAATTATATGGCGCGGGATCGGGGCCAAAATTAAGACTATTGCGCAGCCGGCGGTGTCTACATCCTTGTCGCAGGAGGCTATGTCCAATCCGAAACCGGCTATTGATCTGATCACTGATAGGCCTGCATCAACAACTGAGTGGCCGGCGCCGGCAACTGAGCAGGCGACTAGTCACGTTACTTGGTCGGTAACCTTCGTGTCGAACCCAGCAACTCATTGGATCGCCTACTGTCGCTGACGTGCGTTATCATTGGAG
Source organism: Hirundichthys speculiger (assembly GCA_018398805.1). NCBI lineage: Eukaryota > Metazoa > Chordata > Actinopteri > Beloniformes > Exocoetidae > Hirundichthys > Hirundichthys speculiger. Next base: position 19,699 of record JAGFBZ010001453.1, read on the forward strand.
AGGCTAACGACTAGCATGCCTAGGTTGGTCACCCACCGGATTGTCTAATCCCTCTGTTATCCATTAGCATGGATAGGCTGGCGTTAGCATTGGAGAGGCTGGCGACTAGCATTCCGAGGCTAGTCACCCACCGGATTGTCTACTCCCTTTGTTATCCATTAGCATGGATAGGCTGGCGTTAGCATTGGAGAGGCTGGCGACTAGCATTCCTAACTGCGGTCAAGCCAGCCGTCTCTCCTTTTTGCGAAGTCAAGCGAGCCGCTCCAACATTTCAAGTGCTCATGTGTTACAGGCTTTACGGTAAATGGACGGCTGCGGGTGAGAAAGTCAGCGCTAGGAGGCCACAGCGTGTATTAATATCCGGTTTTCAAAATAAAATGTGAGTTATTGAAAGGCGTGTAAGTGTGATCTTTACTAGTTTTGAATCATTATGTCACATGACCTACAGGCTATTGAAATAAATTGATGATTAGGAATGTTTAAATGAAACAAAAGAGGTGTATCTCAACCAGCCAGTGTAGTACTGTGATCATGCACTGATTTTGAGTCATTAGGTCACATGACCTGGAAGCTATTGAGCTAAAATGCTAATATTTATTTTAAAAAATTAACATAAAATATTAGAAATGTTAAAAAGAATAAAAGAGGTGTATCTCAACCAGCCAGTGTAGTACTGTGATCCTGCACTGATTTTGAGTCATGTGACCTAATGACTCAAAATCAGTGCATGATCACAGTACTACACTGGCTGGTTGAGATACACCTCTTTTTATTCCATTTAAACATTCCTAATCATCAATTTATTTCAATAGCCTCTAGGTCATGTGACATAATGATTCAAAACTAGTAAAGATCACACTTACACGCCTTTCAATAACTCACATTTTATTTTGAAAACCGGATATTAATACACGCTGTGGCCTCCTAGCGCTGACTTTCTCACCCGCAGCCGTCCATTTACCGTAAAGCCTGTAACACATGAGCACTTGAAATGTTGGAGCGGCTCGCTTGACTTCGCAAAAAGGAGAGACGGCTGGCTTGACCGCAGTTAGGAATGCTAGTCGCCAGCCTCTCCAATGCTAACGCCAGCCTATCCATGCTAATGGATAACAAAGGGAGTAGACAATCCGGTGGGTGACTAGCCTCGGAATGCTAGTCGCCAGCCTCTCCAATGCTAACGCCAGCCTATCCATGCTAATGGATAACAGAGGGATTAGACAATCCGGTGGGTGACCAGCCTAGGCATGCTAGTCGTTAGCCTCTCCAATGATAACGCACGTCAGCGACAGTAGGCGATCCAATGAGTTGCTGGGTTCGGACACGAAGGTTACCGACCAAGTAACGTGACTAGTCGCCTGCTCAGTTGCCGGCGCGGCCACTCAGTTGTTGATGCAGGCCTATCAGTGATCAGATCAATAGCCGGTTTCGGATTGGACATAGCCTCCTGCGACAAGGATGTAGACACCGCCGGCTGCGCAATAGTCTTAATTTTGGCCCCGATCCCGCGCCATATAATTACACTGTCTCCAGTCAGTCCGAACCTGGATTTCTGTGTCCGAACAAACAGCTGTAATTCAAAAGCTGAATAAGTTTTTCAAAAAATTCTTGAACCGTGAGCGCCACAAGGCTTTCAGGATTCTAGATATATTTTTTGTTTGGCAAATGTCTACCGTTTTTAAATTACGGCAGTGTAAAAACATGAAACTTTTTCAATCAATTTGAAAGAAGAGGTCGGATTTTAAAACAAATAAAAACTAGCCAAACTGCTCTAAAAATGAATTAGAACTAACTGAATTTGAAAAACTAAACTTAAAAACTAAAACTAATGGAAAATCCAAAACTATTATAACCCTGCTCCTCCAGTCTCACAGAGACACCTAGTGGTGAAAAAATGATCCAACGTTTGCATGAACATACTTTAATACAACAGCAGAAGATCAGCAGGTTTTAGGAGAATTTATGAAAGAGAAACATATTTTTAATCTGGATGGTGAATTAAATGAATGTGTGTCATCATCTTCACATCTGTTTTTCATTTGTAGCTGATTTTAGCTGCTGAATAATGAATGACTTTGATCTGTGAGGGATGACTGAAGTTTCTTCTTCTTGTTTCAGATTATAATATTCCTGAGGTCATCTGTGCTAAGGGGAAGAACTGCAACTTACCGTGCAGTGGTAATAAAAAAAAGATCCACTTGTGCAAGGAGGAAAAAGGAAACTCCCGTCTTGTGGGCACATATGACCGTGGACCTTCTGTCCAGCTGCCAAACGTGACGTCCAAGCACCAGGGCGTATATAAATGTTACAACGGTGATGAGGAATCACGTTTCCACCTGAAAGTTCCCGGTACGTGAAACCTGGATGATGGTGGTGTTTTCCTGAGTCTTTGTTCTCTCTCGTCCACAGCAGCAGTGAGCAGCTCGTCTGTTCAGACACAAACAGGAAAACTCAGACATTAACTATGTGGCTTAAATCCACTGGATGCAAACATCCTTTATTTTCTCCACATTCAGAATGTGGTTAAATTTACAGGAAAATCCTTGGAGACAAAAACACAACGAGAGTAAAACCATCAAACGTCCAGGAGCTAAACAGAGCTGCTGCAGTCCTGAGTTCACTTTTCTGAAACCTGTTGGTTGGAAAGAAATATTTAGTTAGAATTAAACGCTGGATTAAATAAATCACTGCAGCTCTCTGATACTTTCAGACAATCAATCTGTCAATAACAGTGAACTAATCAACATCCTTGGACCAGACCAGATGAGTTCAGACTCACCTGCAGTCATTAAAGACTGAAAATGCTTTAAAAATGATCAAATGATGAAATGATCATTTTAATTCTTGTTTTCTTTCTCTGTTGCAGACAACCAAACAGGAATTACTGAAGGAACTGCTTCAGCTGCTGTTATACCTGCAGCTGCTGGTTTGGGTGTTTTAGCTGTTTTGGGTGCTTTAGCTTTCCTCTTGGTTAAATTTATAAAAAAGGTAATCACTTATGACATTAAACACACTTTGATCCTCTTTTCTATAGTGGATCATTTATTCAGACATTTTTGATGACTGGTTTAAATGTAAAAATTAAGTTAAATAACTCCCTGAAGTCACCTGAAGAGGCTCTAAACCTCATAATGTCTCTCAGCAGAAACCACAGTCTCAACGTAGAACGATCATCTGATAATGAAAGTCCTCAACAAGGTGAACCTGTTGGTGGTAAATATATAATTTACATGTGAACTGTGTTTCAACAGTTTTTCAGTTCATCAAACTTTAAGTTTCTGAAACTTTTAGATGTTTTCAACCTCAAATCAACTCAAATATCAGCAGCAGCAGATGTTACTTTTTGTTAAATGGATGTTTATAGTTTATATCACTGTCTCTAATCATTTCTAAATATCTCAACTTTAAGTTTTCAGGATTTAATTGTGTTTTATTTCTTTTTCAGCAGCACAGGGAGAAGAAAATATTCAGATATGAAGAGAAGAGACTGAAGACAAAAATCATCTGCTCAGCAGCTGAAATGAAGTTAAAGAGACGACGGGAACCTCAGAGGTATTAAAAGAAGAAAACTGAGACAATTGACATCATAACACGCTATACTAATAAATTTGTATTGAATTGAACTTTTATTTTCAAGTTATTCTCCTGTTTAGTGTTGTGCCATTGCCATTTTATTTCTATATCATACTGTTGTATTCATTTTATTACCCTGCTACATTTTATTATTAGTTTTGTTTGTTGGATTGTCGTTGATTTGCATTCATTTATACACCACGCTTATGTTGGGCCACACCATGTGATTACAGAGAACCGCATGGTTTTCTGAGACAAAGGAAATTATAAAACTCAAATTCCCAGCATGCCTAGGTGTGAAACTGGTGCTTGCCAATTCAATTTTCTTGTTTTGCATATGTTTAGAACCGGAGCATCGGTCCCGCTTAGGGATGTCCCCCGATCCCCTGATCGGATCGGCCTTCGATCTTAAAAATTTAAGGTGGATCGGATCGGCCGATCAACATTATTATAACACGCCGATCTTTTTTTCATTATTTTTTTCCTCAAAAAGTGATCCTGATTAACACAAATTAATAAAGTATCATATTACACAAACAAAAATATTTTTTAAACTATATACATTTAATAATTTGCACTGAAATGAGCTAGCTAACTGCTAGCCAAGTTCACCTGCTGCTATTTACATGAAGTGCTTTGTTGTTAAGTACTGAGACTGTTGAACAGTCACTGTTCTGTAACTAAATGTGTTTTATAATAATTCTCCCAAACAAATAAGAAAGAAAGAAGAGTGTTTAAATAAGTTATTGTTTATTTTATGAGATGATAAAAGCTATTAATCTCAGCTTGGATGCAGGCCTATTTATTAAAGTACACAGGAAATGAAATGCATAGGAAATAAAACTCTGTTTGCCCACTCAAAAGAAGTGAAATCGGAAATCGGCCGATCATCAAAATTAAAGATCAGAAATCGGATCGGGACCCAAAAAACGTGATCGGGACATCCCTAGTCCCGCTGTAACTGAATTTCACTCATCTGTTTTACCATCGCGAACAGCAACTCCGCTCCCCGTTCCTCAGTTCAAAACCAGAGCAGCTCGGTGAAGTGGCTTCATACTGCTGCATCTGTGAAAACGACAGAGTCGCAGTTGCTAGTCGCAGAATTACTTAGCTTAGTTAATATTTCTGTGCTTGCTGTGACATTGTTTACGGTTGAGCTCGCCGGCGATCCGCCGCGCGTTGTTTACCCACGTGATCGCAGTGTTTCCTCGCCACCAGCTGATCGCTGTGATTTCAGACAACAGTCAGGAGGAGAGTTTGCTCCGCCCCCCCCCCCCCCCCCCCCCCCCCCCCCCCCCCCCCCCCAACCTGTGTGGAAATCCTCAGAGCGATCACAGCGGTGGCTAGGAATCACCTTTAGCTGTGGACTTCATTCTGCCTCTTTTCTTTTTTCCTCCTACTAACCGTCTTCTGATGAGTTACACGTGGTCTCGTCCGCCATTTTGTGACATCCTATCGCGTGAGTCGGCAGCCATCTTGATGAGGGGCGAGAGCACCACGTGACCTCGCCCGCCATCTTGTGACGTCCTATCGCGCGGGTCGGCGGCCATTTTGGCGAGGGACGAGAACACGTGATCTGGCGGCCATCTTGGACATCCCTCTCACATTACCACACACACACCTATAGTTTCCAGCGCACATGTATATAAGTTTACACTGGTTTCTATTGAATGTTTCTTTGCTTATGTTAGTTTAGTTATCCTTTAGTTAGTAGATATCAGGATTGTGATTCAATGTTTGTTCATTTTAATACTTGTGTTAATAAATTCTGATATATTCTAATGAGAGAAGTTGTTTGTGGTTATTTTACACAGTTTTGTAACATTTGCTGGTTGAAGAGGTCTGTGCTCGGACTCACATCTTCTCTGTTGCTTTATAGCGCCACATTTTGAGCCATTTTGAGACTGATTGTGCCGTTTGGTCCTTTTTCCTGATTTATCAGGTGGTGCCCCGTTTCATTTTATTAACTTTGTTAATACCCTTCTGGTTATTAGCAGCTGTCCATCAAGACAGTTGGTAATAACCCTTTTATGATTAAACGAGCACGTTATACGCCTTATTGCACAACGCTTACATTCATTTTATTTTCATGTTTATGGGTTTTACATTTACATTTCATTCCTCATTCTGTCTCATGACGTGATTTTCTTGATTGTTTGTTAGGGTTTAGTTTGACATTTTATTTTCTTTGCCACATTGTCCTTTTGGTATTTGGTCATATATTTCATTTTCATGTCCCATGCTGTTTAGTCTTTTGTTTTTGATCACTTATCTTGGGTAATAAGAAAATTCAGATCGGTTCTATTCGAGTAACTCGGTTCGGTTCGTTGGTCGGACACGACTAAAAGACTCACATCTGGACGGGTCGGTGTTTAGCATCACGGATTCGAGTCGAATTTTCACGGGTCCATTCGGGTTCGGGTCACAACAGTGGACCCGTGAAGACCTCTAAACCAGTGGTTCTCAACTGGTCCGGCTTCAGGACCCACCATCACCCTTAATGACAAGCCGCGACCCAAATCAAGGAAAATCTCCAACTTCTCATATTTATTAAATGAAAAGATTGTGCAGTTTGAATCAGAGATAGAATAGAATAGAATACCACAGAATGCCACAAATATTGGGGAACCAAAACAGCAAAAACCAAATGCAATCACTGAGCATTAGTTTCAAAAAGAACTCAAAATATATAGTTTTAGCTGAATAACCACTCACTGAACCAATAGCAATTTCCCATTAAAATTATTTATTCACTTATTCAAGTATTAAACATAACAATCAGAACATTTTAGCAACAATCATTCTTAACACACAAACGTGTGTGTGTGTGTATGTATATGTATATATATATATATATATATATATATACAGTCATGGAAAAAATTATTAGACCACCATTTTTCTTCATTTCTTGTTCATTTTATACCTGGTACCACTAAAACGTATATGTGATAAAACAGACAGAAAAAGAAACACTATGCATAAAGCAGTGTTTTTGGCATACAACGCCATATATTGATGTAAAAACTTATATATATAATCAGAAAACCATGGATATATATATATATATAGATACCTTAGTAATAGATGCTATATATATATACAGGGTTCCCGCGGGTCCTTAAAAATTCTTAAAATGTCTTAAATTAAAATCTGCGTAATTAAGGTCTTAAATTGTCTTAAATTTACGGTAAATTTGTTGTCGGTATTAAATTTCCAGACGGTGCATTTAATGCCAATGGGAAAACACTGCGCCGTTCGGCGCATTTCGTGGTTATCGAGGAGAGTGAAAAGATGCAAAGAAGATGGGGAGTTGTAAATTTTTCTCTCCTCAGGCTGTCGCTCTGATGAACTCAACAGTCACAGAGTGTCAGAAGAACCACAAAAAAATTGCACAATAACATGTTGGCCTCTTAGCTTGTATATATTGTGCTAGTAATTTGTTATAATTTTTATTTTTATTTTTTATTCTAATTGTACAAAGAGAGCTTAGTAACCGGAGTCAAATTCCTTGTTTGTGTGCACAAACTTGGCCAATAAAACTGATTCCGATTTGATTCTGATTCTGAAGAAGTGCTGTTGAATTGATGTTTATTTATTTTATCTTTTTTTTCTTCTTCCTTTGATTTGCCGTTTTTGTAATGTTTCCCTATCACTCAGCGCATTTTATTTCTGCTGACTGATTGTACTGAAAGTATTTCATTTTTTAAAAAAAAACAGAACAATAACGTCTCTGCAGTCTCAACTCTGCAGTTTCTGGATCCTCTTCAAAGATCTTTGTGGTTTTGCAACAGCTCCACCTAGTGATAGTTTGACAGTATTACAGCCCATCCAGTGATTAAAGATGCAAAATGAAACCAAAGCAAATTTTAGATATTCCACCAAAGTTCTTCTTTCACTGCTGCTTATAACAGCCCACCATTTAAAATCTATTTGAGTTTAATAATATGCGTTTTCACCAGAATCTTGGGCTGATACTGTCCTACATTCAGGAAGTTAAATCTAAACGTTAGACGGTTTAGTTCAGCTGAATTCAGAAGTCATGTGACCAGAAGTCCCTGACTCCAGTCTGATGAAGAGCTCCGGTGTAATGGCTCCATCTAGTGGTGGAACTGGCTCACTGCTTGTTTCTCTCAGCTCCTTTCTGTTTGAAAGGATGTGAAGAGAGACCCCTGGTGGTAGGTTCTGGTCAACGGTTTTTGGTGGAACTGTGACGTCACAGAAAGCAGCAGAAGCGTATCAGTATTCAGTTCATATCTTCTTAGATTAGTGCTTCATGTGTCGGCCTGCTGGTTACAATCACTTATAGACTGCACATTTACATGTAAATGTTTATTCAAACCACACAAATAAGATAGAAATACACTGATCTGAGTTCTTCCTCTCAGACTGGGAAACACGCAGCTGCAGCACGAAGCTGGAAACACAAACGGAAAACCATCAAAAGGGGAAATAAACGTCAAAAAGGCCAGCCGGGACGGAGCTACACCAGGCGTGGGTTCGACTCTGTGTAGTCGTGCGTGTCGCCCTGGAAGGGCAGATGTGGAGGGTGGTTGCAGATCCCCATGAGGAAGATGATGATGGTGCCGAGGGTCATCACCGGGGTGATCAGGAACAGGCAGAGGCGGTCCACCGTGCGAGCGATGCCGCTCCAGTTGTCCTTCTCCTGCAAAGACAGCGGTGAGGCTTGTACACCCTCAGCAGCCCGTTAGCAAACCCCGCCGAGGTTTGGTGTCTCACACCGACGTCTCACCTCATTGTAGTCGTTCTTGTTGCGCATGTGTTTGATGATGTAGTTGGCGCCGTCCACGGCGGGCTTGATCTCCATGTACAGCTGATCCGTCACGCCTCCATCGTCCTGGGGCTTCACCACTGATGGACACAGATACAGCAAACATCCATGAAGGCACTTAGCAGCAGGTTAGTTCGGACACTCTGGAGCTCGTAATAAAATGAGTCTATAGACGTCATCCCAGCGTTGACCTCCACCCGTCTATATAGACGTCATCCCAGCGTTGACCTCCACCCGTCTATATAGACGTCATCCCAGCGTTGACCTCCACCCGTCTATAGACCTCCACCGTCTATATAGACGTCATCCCAGCGTTGACCTCCACCCGTCTATATAGACGTCATCCCAGCGTTGACCTCCACCCGTCTATATAGACGTCATCCCGGCGTTGACCTCCACCCGTCTATATAGACGTCATCCCGGCGTTGACCTCCACCCGTCTATATAGACGTCATCCCGGCGTTGACCTCCACCCGTCTATATAGACGTCATCCCGGCGTCGACCTCCACCCGTCTATATAGACGTCATCCCTGCGTTGACCTCCACCCGTCTATATAGACGTCATCCCGGCGTTGACCTCCACCCGTCTATATAGACGTCATCCCAGCGTTGACCTCCACCCGTCTATATAGACGTCATCCCAGCGTTGACCTTCACCCGTCTATATAGATGTCATCCCAGCGTCGACCTCCACCCGTCTATATAGACGTCATCCCAGCGTTGACCTCCACCCGTCTATATAGACGTCATCCCAGCGTTGACCTCCACCTGTCTATATAGACGTCATCCCAGCGTTGACCTCCACCCGTCTATATAGACGTCATCCCAGCGTCGACCTCCACCTGTCTATATAGACGTCCTCCCAGCATTTACCTCCACCCGTCTATATAGACGTCCTCCCGGCGTTTACCTCCACCCGTCTATATAGACGTCCTCCCGGCGTTGACCTCCACCCGTCTATATAGACGTCATCCCGGCGTCGACCTCCACCCGTCTATATAGACGTCATCCCAGAGTTTACCTCCACCTGTCTATATTGACGTCATCCCGGCGTTGACCTCCACCCGTCTATATAGACGTCATCCCGGCGTTGACCTCCACCCGTCTATATAGACGTCATCCCGGCGTTGACCTCCACCCGTCTATATAGACGTCATCCCGGCGTTGACCTCCACCCGTCTATATATAGACGTCATCCCGGCGTTGACCTCCACCCCGTCTATATAGACGTCATCCCGGCGTCGACCTCCACCCGTCTATATAGACGTCATCCCGGCGTCGACCCCTCCACCCGTCTATATAGACGTCATCCCGGCGTCGACCTCCACCCGTCTATATAGACGTCATCCCGGCGTTGACCTCCCACCCGTCTATAGACGTCATCCCGGCGTTGACCTCCACCCGTCTATATAGACGTCATCCCGGCGTTGACCTCCCACCGTCTATATAGACGTCATCCCGGCGTTGACCTCCACCCGTATATAGACGTCATCCCGGCGTCGACCTCCACCCGTCTACATAGACGTCATCCCGGCGTTGACCTCCACCCGTCTATATAGACGTCATCCCGGCGTTGACCTCCACCCGTCTATATAGACGTCATCCCGGCGTTGACCTCCACCCGTCTATATAGACGTCATCCCGGCGTCGACCTCCACCCGTCTATATAGACGTCATCCCTGCGTTGACCTCCACCCGTCTATATAGACGTCATCCCGGCGTTGACCTCCACCCGTCTATATAGACGTCATCCCAGCGTTGACCTCCACCCGTCTATATAGACGTCATCCCAGCGTTGACCTCCACCCGTCTATATAGACGTCATCCCAGCGTTGACCTCCACCCGTCTATATAGACGTCATCCCAGCGTCGACCTCCACCCGTCTATATAGACGTCATCCCAGCGTCGACCTCCACCCGTCTATATAGACGTCATCCCAGCGTTGACCCTCCACCCGTCTATATAGACGTCATCCCAGCGTTGACCTCCACCCGTCTATATAGACGTCATCCCAGCGTTGACCTCCACCTGTCTATATAGACGTCATCCCAGCGTTGACCTCCACCTGTCTATATAGACGTCCTCCCACGTTGACCTCCACCCGTCTATATAGACGTCATCCCGGCGTTTACCTCCACCCGTCTATATACGTCATCCCGCGTTGACCTCCACCCGTCTATATAGACGTCATCCCAGACGTCTTACCATCCACCCGTCTATATAGACGTCATCCCGGCGTTGACCTCCACCCCGTCTATATAGACGTCATCCCAGCGTGACCTCCACCCGTCTATATAGACGTCATCCCGGCGTTGACCTCCACCCGTCTATATAGACGTCATCCCGGCGTTGACCATCCCACCCGTCTATATAGACGTCATCCCAGCGTTGACCTCCACCCGTCTATATAGACGTCTCCGCGTTGACCTCCACCGTCTATATAGCGTCATCCCGGCGTTGACCTCCACCCGTCTATATAGACGTCATCCCGCGTTGACCTCCACCGTCTATATAGCCGTCTCACCTCCACCCGTCTATAGACGTCATCCCGGCGTCGACCTCCAGTCTATATAGACGTCATCCCGGCGTCGACCTCCAGCCGTCTATATAGACGTCATCCCGGCGTCGACCTCCAGCCGTCTATATAGACGTCATCCCGGCGTTGACCTCCACCCGTCTATATAGACGTCATCCCGGCGTTGACCTCCACCCGTCTATATAGACGTCATCCCGGCGTGGACCTCCACCCGTTCTATATAGACGTCATCCCGGCGTTGACCTCCACCCGTCTATATAGACGTCATCCCGGCGTTGACCTCCACCCGTCATATAGACGTCATCCCGGCGTTGACCTCCACCCGTCTATATGACGTCATCCCGGCGTTGACCTCCACCCGTCTATATAGACGTCATCCCGGCGTTGACCTCCCACCCGGTCTATATAGACGTCATCCGGCGTTGACCTCCACCCGTCTATATAGACGTTCATCCCGGCGTTGACCTCCACCCGTCTATATAGACGTCATCCCGGCGTTGACCTCCACCCGTCTATATAGACGTCATCCCGGCGTTGACCTCCACCCGTCTATATAGACGTCATCCCGGCGTTGACCTCCACCCGTCTACATAGACGTCATCCCGGCGTTGACCTCCACCCGTCTATATAGACGTCATCCCGGCGTTGACCTCCACCCGTCTATATAGACGTCATCCCGGCGTTGACCCCCACCCGTCTATATAGACGTCATCCCGGCGTTGACCTCCACCCGTCCATAGACCATCCCGGCGTTGACCTCCACCCGTCTATAGACGTCATCATCCCGGCGTTGACCTCCACCCGTCTATATAGACGTCATCCCGGCGTTGACCTCCCCGTCTATATAGACGTCATCCCGGTGACTCCACCCGTCTATAGACGTCATCCCGGCGTTGACCTCCACCCGTCTATATAGACGTCATCCCGGCGTTGACCTCCACCCGTCTAATAGACGTCATCCCGGCGTTGACCTCCACCCGTCTATATAGACGTCATCCCGTTGACCTCCACCCGTCTATTAGACGTCTCCCAGCGTACCTCCACCCGTCTATATCGTCATCCCCGGCGTTGACCTCCACCCGTCTATATAGACGTCATCCCGGCACCTCCTAGACGTCATCCGGCGTTGACCTCCACCCGTCTATATAGACGTCATCCCAGTTGACCTCCACCCGTCTATATAGACATCCCAGCGTTGACCTCCACCGTCTATATAGATCGTCATCCCAGCGTGACCTCCACCTGACTCATCCCAGCGTTGACCTCCACCCGTCTATATAGACGTCATCCCGCGTTGACCTCCATGTCTATATAGACGTCATCCCAGCGTTGACCTCCACCCGTCTATATAGACGTCATCCCAGCGTTGACCTCCACCCGTCTATATAGACGTCATTCCCAGCGTTGACCTCCACCCGTCTATATAGACGTCATCCCACGTTTGACCTCCACCCGTCTATATAGACGTCATCCCAGCGTGACCCCACCCGTCTATATAGACGTCATCCCAGCTTTGACCTCCACCCGTCTATATAGACGTCATCCCAGCGTTGACCTCCACCCGTCTATATAGACGTCATCCCAGACTTGACCTCCACCTGTCTATATAGACGTCATCCCAGCGTTGACCTCCACCTGTCTATATAGACGTCATCCCAGCGTTGACCTCCACCGTCTATATAGACGTCATCCAGCGTTGACCTCCACCTGTCTATATAGACGTCATCCAGCGTTGACCTCCACCCGTCTATATAGACGTCAGCAGCGTGACCTCCACCCGTCATATAGACGTCATCCCAGCGTTACCTCCACCTGTCTATATAGACGTCATCCAGCGTTGACCTCCACCTCTATATAGACGTCATCCCAGCGTTGACCTCCACCGTCTATATAGACGTCATCCCAGCGTTGACCTCCACCCGTCTATATAGACGTCATCCCAGCGTTGACCTCCACCCGTCATATAGAGTCATCCCAGCGTGACCTCCACCCGTCTATATAGACGTCATCCCAGCGTTGACCTCCACCTGTCTATATAGACGTCATCCCAGCGTTGACCTCCACCTGTCTATATAGACGTCATCCCAGCGTTGACCTTCCACCTGTCTATATAGACGTCATCCCAGCGTTGACCTCCACCTGTCTATATAGACGTCATCCCAGCGTTGACCTCCCACCTGTCTATATAGACGTCATCCCAGCGTTGACCTCCACCCGTCTATATAGACGTCATCCCAGCGTTGACCTCCACCTTTCTATATAGACGTATAGACGTTCCAGCGTTGACCTCCACCTGTCTATATAGACGTCATCCCAGCGTTGACCCACCTGTCATATAGACGTCATCCCAGCGTGACCTCCACCTGTCTATATAGACGTCATCCCAGCGTTGACCTCCACCTGTCTATATAGACGTCATCCCAGCGTTGACCTCCACCCGTCTATATAGACGTCATCCCAGCGTTGACCTCCACCTGTCTATATAGACGTCATCCCAGCGTTGACCTCCACCTGTCTATATAGACGTCATCCCAGCGTTGACCTCCACCTGTCTATATAGACGTCATCCCAGCGTTGACCTCCACCCGTCTATATAGACGTCATCCAGCGTTGACCTCCCCGTCTATATAGACGTCATCCCAGCGTTGACCTCCACCTGTCAATAGACGTCATCCCGCGTTGACCTCCACCTGTCTATATAGTTCCTCCCAGCGTTGACCTCCACCGTCTTTATAGACGTCATCCCAGCGTTGACCTCCACCCGTCTATATAGACGTCATCCCAGCGTTGACCTCATATAGACGTATCCCAGTCCACCTGTCTATATAGACGTCATCAGTTTTGACCTCCAGTGTCATACCACCTGTCTAGACGTATCCCAGCGTGACATCCAACCTCCATATAGACGTCGTTGACCTCCACCTGTCTACATAGGTGTATCAACTTACCTGCAGTTTGATCCTCTGACCACCTCAGTGTTGCTGCCTACATCTGTTTATAGTCAAGCCTGGATATGAGACAGCTCCTCATCAAGATCGTCATCATCAGTGTTGTGTTCGCAGGTTTACTGCGCGGGGCGAAGGCGTCACTGCAGGTTTTGGTGAACGCACCTGCAGCGTGTGTCGTCCGTCTCGCCAGTCCATGCCTCTCTGACTGCTTCTCGAACATCAGCTCGCTGCGGGACTTGACGCTGTAATACTCCTCCGCCGCGGCGATGTAGCCCACCGAGCTTGACCGCCGAGGGCAACGCGCCGTCCCACTGCGGCTCCTCCTCCGCAGGCTGGGACATGTGCAGGATCCGGGGCAACTTCTCCAGGAAAAACTGGACAAACGCAGAGAAGTTCAAGCCACAACAGTTGGGGATTGTTGTCTTTTTTGTTTCATGTGTGTTTGCATGTTACCCTCTTGGTCCAGTCAGACATGACGTGGGTACTCGGCGTCCTGAAGTGCAGGTTGAGGACGACCACACAGTTCAGCACCACCACGGTAACGAGCACCATGATGAACATCAAGTACCTGAGAGACACAGTCAGACGTCCATCAGTCCACTGAGCTTTGACGGAGAGCAGGAAGTGCCTGTTAAACGTCCTCTTATCTAGGTTCCGGTCGTGGAACCATCTACCCAGATAAAACCTGAAGTTCAGGAAGGATCTGAAGCTGGTAACTTCGGGGGAGCGGGTGCGTGTTACCTACTTGACGATAAGTGGAACGGACGTGGACGTCTCCGGCAGTCTCTGGGAGATCAGCAGCAGGAAGACAGACTGAGCCAGCAGCACCGAGATGGACAAGGTCATCTTCTCACCACCTGCACACGAAAGACACAGACAATGGACAAAGAGATCCAACGAGGTCCGAGGTGTTTTCCAAACCAGTTTACGAGACGACTACAGGGGTTTGGAGGCTTTACTGACTGTCAGCCGGCAGGTAGTAGACGAGTGAAGCCAAGAAGGAGATGAGGACGCAGGGGATGATGATGTTGACGATGTAGAAGAGCGGTTTGCGCTTGATGATCAGGTAGAAGGTGATGTCCTGGTGCTTGTTGCTCTCCATGGGAATGTGTTTGTAGGTGTTTTTCTTGGCCGGCCGATGGATGATCTCCCACTCGCCGTTCTCTGGCGGCGGCAGCACAGAAAGAGGTTTGGACCAATCCCTCAGTTGCAGTTGGAAAAGTTCGTAACAGTTTTTACGATTTTTTTTTTTTTTTGAAAATTTGTGATGTTATGAGAAGAATAAATGATTTTGCAACAAAAGCTGTAATTTATCTAAAATGAGAAAAAGCACTTTAAAAAATAGAAGAAAAAAAAAACGCTTGCAGTTGGAAAAGTTCGTAACAGTTTTTACGATTTTTTTTTTTTTTTGAAAATTTGTGATGTTATGAGAAGAATAAATGATTTTGCAACAAAAGCTGTAATTTATCTAAAATGAGAAAAAGCACTTTAAAAAATAGAAGAAAAAAAAACGCTTGCAGTTGGAAAAGTTCGTAACAGTTTTTACGATTTTTTTTTTCTTTTGAAAATTTGTGATGTTACGAGAAGAATAAATGATTTTGCAACAAAAGCTGTAATTTATCTAAAGTGAGAAAAAGCACTTTTAAAAAAAAGAAAAAAACAAAACAAAAAAATGCTTGCAGTTGCAGTTTTGGTCGTGCACGTTCATAGCTAACTGCAACCGCCGAGAAGTGCCTCGGGTTTCGCGCGTTACCTGTGAAGCTCGCGGGGTCGATGACGATCCACTCCACCGTCAGTTTATCCGTATCGTTTCCCTCTTCCTTCAGCAGCATCCTGATCTCTTTGGCGTTGTAGGTCAAAGAGCTGCAGAAACAAAAGCAAGAAGACGTCTGATGTCTGCGACTAGTCCCATGGACGCTCATGGACGGTCATGCAGCCTCGGCCGTACGTGAACTTCAGCGTGCAGTTCTGCCAGTCGAAAGGGAAGAAGTTGACGTTGATGGAGCAGGAGGAGCGGAAGATGGCCGGAGGTAACCAGTAGCAGAAACCTTTTTCGTCCACCAGCACGTTGCTGTAGTAGGCCACCTGGAACTGGGCGTCGTTGCTGAGCGAGCAGAGATACAGATCCAGGTGATGTCACCAACACAGCGGGAGAACCGGTCTAAACTGGTATCAGTTCCTACTAGGGCTGCAGCGATACACTAACCTCACGATACGATACAATACACAATATTCCGCTCACGATACGATATATACCGATATTCTTTCTTACCAACATTTACAGTGGCTGCGGTTACATGGTGTTTTTTAATTCGGAATTAAAATTAGGAATTAAATAATTCCGAATTAAACTATTTTCCTTCGAGTTTACATGGAAATAGTAATTCCGAATTAAGGTTTACATGGAAAACACTTAGTTCGGCTTTATCCAGCTCCACTTTAGGTCTGGGGGTTGGGAAGGGTTCTGATTGGATGGGGGGGGCGGACGTCTTTACATCTACCAGAAGAAAACAAACCAAGCTAACTGGTTAGCAACAACATTCCACTTATTTTTGACCTGGGTGGCGTCTCTATCTGCGAAACCTCCTTCATTTAACCTGGCCGCTTTGAAAAGCTCACAATTTTTATGTTTCCTGCCATCTGTTCTTTTAATTATTTCCAGTTCCTCCAAGCTATTTATTAAATAAATCCTCTTTGCTCTTGAACACCGTTTACTGCGTCTGCCGGAATATAAGCGTCATCGCGACAGACGGGCAAGAGAACTAGCATGCGCAGAAAGACGGGAATTAATTTAAAGAGGAATGAGTGTAAACATGACCGCGGAATTACTTAATGCGGAATTAAAATGGGAATAAACCAGCCACTTACTTCGGAATTAAGTTAATTCGGAATTGACATTTTCATATGGAATTAAGTGTCTACATGGTAACTTTTATTCGGCTTTAACTTTAATTCTGAATTAAAGAGGAATTAAACTTCCCATGTAAACGCACCCACTGATTCCTTATTTTTCGCAGTTAATGGGGACAGGCGCCTCTCCGTGTAAATCAAAATCCGCAAACTGGAGCCGGAGCCCCCCCGAGCCTCAATGTGTTTAAAAATGTTTAAAACCCAAAAAAAGTATCGAGGCACCGCAGCGAAACAAGACAAAGGCTCAACTGTGGTCTTTCTGTTTCCTTCACAGCCTCTGGTCTCTGAACCGTAGTAAAGAAACCGCTGGTATTGTGCTATTTTTGGCTCGTAATTAGCGGCTAACACGCTAACAACAACAAAAGAAACAGTCTGGTTTTCTCCTGCATGGAACGGGAACTTTATTCTGGCGCTGCAGGAACTTGTAACATCACACAGGTTGTATTGTTGGGCTCCTGTCGGTTAACAGAGAATGTAAATCTATACATGCTGGGCTGCTGTTGATGCTAACTACACTTTTCATCTAACCCTGTTTTCGTTCTGCCATCCCACGACACACACACTACATTACCCATAAGGCCACCTCCCAAAGGGGCCAGGCTGGCTCACAGCATTTCTTCGCTGTGAGAGAACGCGGACAACATCCCGTGATGTTTCTGCCATTTAAAACATTTTTTTTAAATAATATTTCTGAAAAATCCGCGAATAACTAAAACCGTGGAACTTAAAGCGCGAATTGGCGAGGGATCACTGTACATCATGTTATGAAAGATTTTAAAGGGACAAAGTGATTTTGGTGACAACTTGTGAGTGTTCCAATGACTTTGTTTGAATTAATTGAATTGAAAGCATCAATTGACCTTTCCCCACGTTCAGTTGATTGTGTGGACGGACACAACTGAACCCACAGCTGCATTCTCCAGCGTTTGTTTTGGTTTGGGAAAGAGAATAAAAATGTCCCTCCAAACGTTCCGGACACCTCGAGTCACTGTTGCAGGTCCCCAGCAGCAATATTTAACCACGCCGTTATTCTAGTGTAATATAAATACGGTTGATAGGCATCGGAAAAATGGCTAAATAACATTGTCCTTAATGGAGGAGCAGCGAGAATGTCCGACCTAGCAACAGTAACTAGGGAGGGGGCGGTCAGTTACACTTTATATGGCTGACAGGCAGCCTGAAATGCTGGACAAAATGAATAAAAGATGTGTTGAGAAAAATAGTTTCATTTATCTTAACAGTGCAAACTGTTGCTTGCGAGCTTTACATCTGACCAGACAAAAATTACATGTGGCGTTTCCCAGGGTTCCATCCTGGAGCCTCTTCTGTTTTAAGGTGGGACACGGAGGTTTTGGAAGAAGCTTAGAATATCAATACCCGCGGCTGAAAAATCGATACTCTCTGGAGAAATAAAATATCAATATATATCGCAGAATCGATCAAATCGCTACAATATTTTCCGTCGGGGTTTCCTGTCTTACGTGACATTCCGGCCTGTAAAGCGCTATGAAGTGAGGTAAAGGCGGGAAGGGTCGTACTTGTTCTCCAGCACGATCTCCGGCAGCCACACCATGTTGGACGGCAGGCGAAGCATCGTGATCCCGTCAAACTCCGACGAATTCCACGCCAGCCTGTAGTCGGTCCACGACTGTCGCGACACACAGACCAGAGACGTTAGACGTCGGGAGAGAGAGCTGGCGATTACGGTTTCCGACATTATAAAACACGTGACTTAGACGTACGTGGTCGATCCACACGTTGGTCAGCAACGTCTCGTCGACTTCTTTCTACGGAGGGAGAACGGAGAAGCAAATGAAAGGAGGCGGAGTCAACAGACTGACGCCAGGTCCACTGGAGCGTCTCCGTACCAGGGAGATGAGGTTGGACAGGGTCAGGGCCAGGTAGACGTCCACGGCGTCCTGCTGCCGCTCCACGGGTCGCAGCTCTTTGTTGTAGCCCTTCTCCTTGAGCAGGTAGTTGATCAGACGCTCCTCCTCGTTCCTGCCCCGGCAGCCTGAAACACAAAAGAGACGCGGCGCCATCAACGCTCACGTGACCACGAGCGAACAATCAGATCGACCTGGTCGTGAAGTCGCTGGGCCGCTTCCAGACAGATAATTAGCTTGATGGACGTCTAAGCCGACGGTCGTCTCCTGGAAGAGAACATGAGCGGCCCAGTAATCAGCGATTAACCAGATCCAGCCTGAGCGTGGGATCGAACCCTCGTCCTGCTCCGCCGCCGTCCCCCGCCGTCACGGATGAAGCGGTAAACAGAGGCCTCCTCGGCGGGGAGGTGAGCAGATTCTCATCTTTCACAGCAGCTGCTGGCAGATTACCGGGAGGCTCGTCCGGTCTGAAGACACCTCAGCTCGCCGCGTGACCGCGTTGACCGCTACACCGGCGCCGTCACGCCCACCGGTTCCTCATAATTTGATCTTTTAGGAGGAATTCTGGTTTATATTTACAGATGAATACAAGCCAAACTGTAAACTTCATTCCAACTTGACATGATTTGACAGATTTTCCACAAACGTCTGAGAAACGAGCCTGGTGCCCCCCCCCACCCCACCCACCCAACAGAGGAGACACCTTCCAGGTAAAGCGTTGAAACTCACCGGCGGGGAGCAGGACGAGCAGCAGCGCGGCGGCCAGGAGCTCCATGGTTCACCAGCAGAGAGGAGTTTATTTTTTACCCAGCAGCCCCTCTGGCAGACAGCTGACGGAGCAGGTGAGTGACAGGTGGCAGCTGCAGAAACACGGAGGAGAAAATAGAAAACAGACAGCAGGCCGCTGTCACGTTTCACGTCCGGGGGGGGGGGGGGGGGTAACATACTGAACTACTACTGAACTAACACACCGGTTAAATATGGAAATGTCACAGGTGAGCGGGTCGAGGTCGCTGCGAACATCTACGACCAGGAGACACCTTCACGGACGCGAACACAGAAGGTTTACGAAGAACTGGACCCGTTCAGGATCAAAGAGTCTTTACAAAAACGCCGCCAGTGCCCAGATACGTGTGGGCGGAGCTAAAGTGGAAACATCAAAAAGGAGGTTGTTTCAGTTTTTAAACCAGTGATGCTCAGAACGTTTCAGACATCTGGAAGGTCCTCCTGGTGTCCAACAGCTGGGTCCCGGGCCACATCAGCGTCACAGGGCCAGTTCTGTTGGGTCCTGGACTCGGTCCTGGACTGGTCTACGTTGGTGTCTCTTGATGTTCTGACCTGAAGATCCTGGTTCTGGTTCATTTTAACATGTTTATTCTTGGTCCTTTTATTGTTTTTTTTATCTCCGTCTTTGGTTAGCTAGGCACGTGCACGACCAAAACTGCAACTGCAAGCATTTTTTTTCTTTTTTTTTTTCTCCTTTTTTTTTTTAAAGTGCTTTTTCTCATTTTAGATAAATTACAGCTTTTGCTGCAAAATCATTTACTCTTCTCGTAACATCACAAATTTTCAAAAGAAAAAAAAAAATCGTAAAAACTGTTACGAACTTTTCCAACTGCAAGCGTTTTTTTTTTCTATTTTTTAAAGTGCTTTTTCTCACTTTAGATAAATTACAGCTTTTGTTGCAAAATCATTTATTCTTCTCGTAACATCACAAATTTTCAAAAGAAAAAAAAAAATCGTAAAAACTGTTACGAACTTTTCCAACTGCAAGCGTTTTTTTTCCCTATTTTCTTAAGTGTTTTTTGTCACAATACATAAATTACAGCTTTTGTTGCAAAATCATTAATTCTTCTCATAACATCACAAATTTTCAAAAGAAAAAAAAAAAATCGTAAAAACTGTTACGAACTTTTCCAACTGCAAGCGTTTTTTTTTTCTATTTTTTTAAAGTGCTTTTTCTCACTTTAGATAAATTACAGCTTTTGTTGCAAAATCATTTATTCTTCTCGTAACATCACAAATTTTCAAAAGAAAAAAAAAAAATCGTAAAAACTGTTACGAACTTTTCCAACTGCAAGCGTTTTTTTTTTTCCCTATTTTTTTAAGTGTTTTTTGTCACAATACATAAATTACAGCTTTTGTTGCAAAATCATTTATTCTTCTCGTAACATCACAAATTTTCAAAAGAAAAAAAAAAAATTGTAAAAACTGTTACGAACTTTTCCAGATTGACACTCGGTTTTAAAATTATGATCGGAACTTTGTCAGAAAGATTTAAAAGACTTACAATTTAAGTGATAAGTAATATTGAGAACTTTGTATTTTTATCCTAAAAATCACTAATTTGTTGTAAAACGGCTTAAAATTTAACTTTTTTGCACAAGATATACAATTTTGAATAAACACCAACTTTGTCATTAAATCCCAAACTTTGTATGATTTTGTATAATTTTACAAAATCTGGACTTTTACAGAAATTAGAAACCTTCTGTTGAAATCGACTGTTTTTGTTGTGAACGGAAACATCTCCTAAACTGTTCTAGACTGGATTATTGTTGTTAGCAGGATGTCCGAAAACCTTGCTGAATTAATATTATAATTTTAATTAATATTTGCTCGGGGGTCATGATCTGGGTCTCTAAAGCGCCTGGAGACTATTGACATTGGCTGCGGTTCGGAATTAAAATTAGGAATTAAATAATTCCGAATTAAACTATTTTCCTTCAAGTTTACATGGAAATAGTAATTCCGAATTAAGGTTTACATGGAAAACACGTTTGTTCGGCTTTATCCAACTCCGCTTTAGGTCTGGGGGTTGGGAAGGGTTCTGATTGGATGGGGGGGGCGGACGTCTTTACGTCTACCGGAAGAAAACAAACTTAGCTAACTGGTTAGCAACAACATTTCACTTATTTTTGACCTGGGTGGCGTCTCTATCTGTGAAACCTCCTTCATTTAACCTGGCCGCTTTGAAAAGCTCACAATTTTTATGTTTCCTGCCATCTGTTCTTTTAATTATTTCCAGTTCCTCCAAGCTATTTATTAAATAAATCGTCTCTGCTCTTGAACACTGTTTACTGCGTGCTGCCGGAATATAAGCGTCATCGCGAGAGACGGGCAAGAGAACTAGCATGCGCAGAAAGACGGGAATTAATTTAAAGAGGAATGAGTGTAAACATGACCGCAGAATTATTTTATTCGGAATTAAAATGGGAATAAACCAGCCACTTACTTCGGAATTAAGGTAATTCGGAATTGATATTTTCATATGGAATTAAGTGTTTACATGGTAACTTTTATTCGGCTTTAACTTTAATTCTGAATTAAAAAGGAATTAAACTTCCCATGTAAACGCACCCAATTGTAACAGACGCTGTACAAATAAAACTGAATTGAATTAAATTGTGACCCTCTGAGGTCAAAGGTCTCCTTCAGTCTCTCCCAGATGTTCGTCTCCAAGCTAACGGGCCACATCTGGCTCCTGGCGTCGTGCCAGATGTGGCCCGCGGGTCTCCACCAACTAAAATGATCTTTTTCTAGACCGACAGATACAGACGAGCCTTTTATTCACAAAACAATAAAAACAGACACAAACGGGACAGTTTAACATCAAGAGTATAAGTTTAGTTAATTATAATTTATTAAATGTGTTTGATTAAATCTAACCGGTTTAAAAACACAGTTCATGGAGTGAAGTTCCTCAGAGCGACAGGTTGACGTCGCTCTTCATCTTGCCGCTGCTCAGGCTGTGGATCATGGCGATCATGGACGAGTGTTTGTTCAGCTCGTCCTCCTTCTGCTTCAGCTTTGGTCTCCAGCTGACTCTTCTGCAGCTCCAGGGAGGACGCCTGCGACAGAGACGTGTTTAGGTTCATGCGCCGATAACTCCTCCCCCCCAGTGTTTCCGTCTAGACCGAGGCCCCGCCCCCTCCACCTTGATGCTGGCGTCCTTCCTGGCCTGCTCCGTTTTGTTCAGCTCCTTCCTCAGGACGTCCACCGTCTCCTCCAGGTCTCTCCTCTCTCTCTCCTTCTCCTTCGCCTTCGTCTCCTCGGCTCTCAGTTCAGCTCGCAGACCTGCAGGAGGAGCGACGCAAGAACTGAGAAGAGACAAGAACCGAGAAGAGACAAGAACCGAGAAGAGACAAGAACCGGGCCGAGACCTGGACACCTGAGCTGCAGCTGCAGGAGAATCAATGAAGGTTAGCATTTACATAAGAAACCCTGAGGTGAGTGAGAAGGAAATCTAGATCAGGGGTTAGGATCCAGATCGGGGCTTAGGATCCAGATCGGGTTTAGGATCCAGATCGGGGCTTAGGATCCAGATCGGGGTTAGAATATAGATCGGGGGTTAGGATCCAGATCGGGGTTAGAATATAGATCGGGTTTAGAATCCAGATCAGGGCTTAGGATCCAGATCGGGTTTAGGATCCAGATCGGGGGTTAGGATCCAGATCGGGTTTAGGATCCAGATGGGGGTTAGGATCTAGATCGGGTTTAGGATCCAGATGGGGGTTAGGATCCAGATCGGGGTTAGAATCCAGATCGGGGTTAGAATCCAGATCGGGGTTAGAATCCAGATCGGGGCTTAGGATCCAGATCGGGGTTAGAATATAGATCGGGGGTTAGGATCCAGATCGGGTTTAGAATATAGATCGGGTTTAGAATCCAGATCGTGGTTAGAATCCAGATCGGGGGTTAGGATCCAGATCGGGTTTAGGATCCAGATGGGGGTTAGGATCTAGATCGGGTTTAGGATCCAGATGGGGGTTAGGATCCAGATCGGGGTTAGAATCCAGATCGGGGTTAGAATCCAGATCGGGGTTAGAATCCAGATCGGGGCTTAGGATCCAGATCGGGGTTAGAATATAGATCGGGTTTAGAATCCAGATCGGGGGTTAGGATCCAGATCGGGTTTAGGATCCAGATCGGGGCTTAGGATCCAGATCGGGGTTAGAATATAGATCGGGTTTAGAATCCAGATCGGGGGTTAGGATTCAATTCAATTCAATTCAATTTTATTTATATAGCGTCTGTTACAATGACAATTGTCTCTAGGCGCTTTACAGAGACCCAGAGCATGACCCCCGAGCAAATATCATCAACTAAGATTATATAATTAAATCCAATCAATGATAATGGCAGGTAAAAAACTCCCACGTAGGGAGAAAAAAAACCTTTATACCAAACAGTGGCAAGAAAAAACTCCACTTTAAGAGGAAGAAACCTTGAGCAGGACCTGGATCATATGGGGGGACCTTCCTGCCGAAGGCCAGCCAGGTAGAGAAAGAAAAAGAGGGGAGACAGGACAGAGAGAGAATGGAGGACAGAGAGAGGAGAGCACAGAAAAAGTAAAAATAATAATAAAGAAGTAGTGGAATTGTTGTAGGGTGAATGCTAGCGAGCTATGGAGGGCCCTTGGGCGTGTGGTCAGCGTAATGAGCCATGATAGGCTCTTGAGTATCAGTAATGTGCGGGTGGGGTGTAGGTGAGGTGTGTGAGAGAAGGAGGAGGAGGGGGGAGGAGGAAGGGGTTTGGGTTTAAGAAAAGAGAAGGGAAGGATTTCAAGCAAAAGGATGCAATCCAGATCCAGATCGGGTTTAGAATATAGATCGGGTTTAGAATCCAGATCGGGGGTTAGGATCCAGATCGGGTTTAGGATCCAGATGGGGGTTAGGATCTAGATCGGGTTTAGGATCCAGATCGGGGTTAGAATCCAGATCGGGGTTAGAATCCAGATCGGGGGTTAGGATCCAGATCGGGTTTAGGATCCAGATGGGGGTTAGGATCTAGATCGGGTTTAGGATCCAGATGGGGGTTAGGATCCAGATCGGGTTTAGGATCCAGATCGGAGGTTAGGATCCAGATCGGGTTTAGGATCCAGATCGGGTTTAGGATCCAGATCGGGTTTAGGATCCAGATCGGGGGTTAGGATCCGGATCGGGGGTTAGGATCCAGATCGGGTTTAGGATCCAGATCGGGTTTAGGATCCAGATCGGGGGTTAGGATCCGGATCGGGGGTTAGGATCCAGATCGGGGTTAGGATCCAGATCGGGGTTAGGATCCAGATCGGGGTTTAGGATCCAGATCGGGTTAGGATCCAGATCGGGGTTAGGATCCAGATCGGGGTTAGGATCCAGATCGGGGTTAGGATCCAGATCGGGTTTAGAATCCAGATCGGGGTTAGGATCCAGATCGGGGGTTAGAATCCAGATCGGGGTTAGGATCCAGATCGGGGGTTAGAATCCAGATCAGGGGTTAGGATCTAGTTGAGGTCCAGAATGCTTTCATGTGAGTATCATTGTTTTAAGGACAAAACCTCCATCCAGGCTGTTCTATCTAATCAGTATTTACACTTTTAAATGTAACGCATTGATCTGCTAAATTCATATAGTTTTAATTTTTCAGTTCAGCTGCCACATGTGACCCTTTGACTCTTTCAGCTCAAAGTTTTCAGCCCGTCTGGACTGAATCCTGGAAATAATTACAGAAGGAAAACAGGAAGTAAAGGACAAGTTACTTTTCTGACAGTAAAGTTCTTTTATGAAGATTCCCGCCTTTAAAACACTTCGACAGAAGGAAATGACGCGTTGGTGAAATATTAAAGGCATGCTATGTAGTAACAGCACTTCTGACCGCGTGGAGGCTCACAGGTTGACACTTGCAGGTGTGCTGCCCCCGTGTGGTCAGAAGTGGTGCAGCTTTAAATCGTGAGATTCCTGAACTCGCCACGCCCACCAGAGAGACTTGAGAGCCAATGAAACGACTCTAAAGCACGACGACGCCCACATACCAGCTGTTTACCGTCGGACTCACCTGTGACGTCATCGTTTCTCTTCTGCACGTCCGAACGTAGCGTCTCGATCTCCCCTTCTCTCTCCTGAAGCGTTGACGCCAACCTGAAACGGGAGAGGAGCGTCAGAGGCCGGTTAACTTGGGGCGACTCGGCGGTCTGGGAGGGCGTGGGGGGGGGGTGTCACCTGTCGTGCTGCTGCTGCAGCGCCTCGTGGTTCTTCCTCAGAGCGTCGCTACGTTTGGTCAGAGAAAGGTGAGCAGCCTGCAGCTCCTTCAGCAGTCGCTCGGTTTCGGTGAACCTGTGCAGAAGGTTCGTCTGTTACCGTCGGGTTAACAACACCTGGTGGGACCCCTCACCTGGTGGGACCCCTCACCTGGCGGGACCCTCACCTGCTCAGCAGCCCGTTGTAGGCTCCTTTGAGGACCTGGTGCTCCTCAGAGTCCCTCTGCAGCCTGCTGTTGTGCTGCAGCAGCTCCTCCACGTCGGCCTTGGTTCGCTCCGCCTCCAGCGCCCGGCTGCTCAGCTCCCCCTGCAGGTGCTCCCGCCGTCGCTCCGCCTCCTTCAGCAGACAGGTGAGCTTCCGCGCCTGCGGCCAGGCGGACAAAGGAAAAAGATTTTTAAAATGCACGTCAGGGGCGGAGAAAAATGGGGGTTAGCGACAGGCGGGTCACCTCAGCCTCGGCCTGGACCCGCTGGAACCGGTACTGAGCGATGAGGCGGTCGGCCTGAGTCAGCGCCAGCGCCTTCGTCTCCAGCAGGTCCTGCAGGTAACAAGAACACCTTTAAAAACCCGCCATGACTCAGATCAGCGGCAGCGTCGGCTCGTCTGTCAGAGACGCTCACCGTGAACGCGGCCAGCTTCTGCTCGTACACCTCGATGATGTCAGACACGTGGGCGTCTTTCACCTGCTCCTGCAGCTGCAGACCACAGAAACACCTGAAACACCTGATTTAGACTCACGAGTCACAAACATTTAAAGCACTAAAACGTGAAACGTTTCCCGCCATTCCTGAAGAGACGGAGGACATGCAGGCGCCAGCAGGTCAAGGGTCAAGTCCAGATAAATATAAATATGTATAATACAGGTTTGGTTCTAGAACAAAGCTGCGTTCAGTCCTCGTAGAGACGACTGCGGTGCGGAGTAGAGCTGGGAACTGTACTGGGAATACTGGGCATCCGATCCGATACCCAGTAAATACAGGGCCAGTATCGCCGATACCGATACTTTTTCATCTTAATCTATCATGAAACTGCTGACCTTTTGGTGTTCTTGTGATTTTCATCTTTGGATTATTTTGTTAAAACCCAGGATAACATTTCATCAAACTTTATAGGTGACAGCAAAATACTTTATTATCACAATTAACACTTGTGTAAATATTGATTGGAGTTAAATTGTTCTGTTCTTAATGTTTTTTCTTTTTTTTTTTTTCCTTTTTCTTTCTTTTTCTTTTTCCTTTTTTTTTTTCTTTCTTTTTTCCTTTTTTTTTTTCTTTTTCTCGTTTTTTTTTTTTTTTCCTCTTTTTTTCTTTCCCATTTTTTCTTTTTTCTCTTTTTTCTTTTCTCCTTTTCTTTTTTGTCTTTTCCTTTTTCATTTTTTCCCTTTTCTTTTTTCTCCTTTTCTTTTTTTTTTTTCCTTTTTTTCCTTTTTTTCTTTTTTCTTTCCTTTTTTTTCCTTTTTTCATCTTTTTTCTCTCTTTTCTTTTTTTCAATTTTTTTTAAACTTTTTTCTTTTCTTTTTGTCTTTTTCCTTTTTTCTCCTTTTTTTCTCTTTCCTTTGTTTCATTAATGTTTTTTCTAAGTGGGCGGGCCTGGGGGGAGGGGCCAGACTGAGTCTACCTGCATGCTTATTTGGCCGAACGCCACTGAGCCACGTGATGATGCAACATCAAAAGACGAGACGGGGGGGGGAGGGGGACGACGACACACAATCACAGTATTGTGAAAGAGAAAAAAAAAGCTTGAGTATCGATCTTTTTACACGAGTATCATTTTAAATCAATACCAGCGCTGGTATCGATATTATTGGATCGGTCCGCCCACCTCTAGTGTGGAGCTCCCTCATTGGTTGGAGGTTGTGAGGACTCCGCCCCCTCTCCTGATCTGAACGTTTCCTTCATTTTAGTCCAGCTGGTTCCTGGTTTGGATCGTGTGTCTAACGGGGTGATGATGTCACTAAATGTTGGCTTATAAACTGCTGCAGGTCAAACCTTTAGATCATGTGATGGTTGGTGATGGATGGTTTTTTTTATTTTAAGTGATGGTTGACATGTTTGTTCTTTCCTCTCGGCCTGACAGATCCGCGGTGGACCGTCCAGAGATGGTGGTCCAGCCTGGAGACGACCCGCTACGCTACTATAAACAAACTAGCGGCTCTTCTAATAATTTTAAAGGCCTTTTTGAGAACATTTGAACAATAAAAGACGAACTAGTTCTGTTCCAGCTGCTCTACTGCCCCCTATGGGCCTGGAGACACACAGTTTTAGTGTTTAGCTTTACTGACGATGTTCTGAATCCGGTTCTGGAGGTTGCAGATGAGCATATCCCAAATACAGGGGGTAGATATTTTCTGATTTGGGTTCTACGTCCCCATTAATCTGGCACAAAGCTGTAGGACCAATCTCAGAAGAGGATCACCACGTGAACGAAGGCGGTCCATAATTGACTCCGCCCCCGCCCCCTGAAAACCAGCTGCTTCTGACAGAAGCTGAGAATAGTTTTAACCAGAGCAAATCACTTAGAGCAGTGGTGCGCAAACTGTGGTACGTGTACCACCGATGGTACGCCAGCGCTCTCTGGTGGTACCTGGGGGAATGTCATGACTTTCCACATTTTTTCCACATTTTCACTTTAAAAAAAACATCGGAAACAATGCATTATAAATATGTTTCAAACGAAATATGCAGCTTGAGATAATTAAAATTGTGTCTTTCAAAAAAAAAAATTGTTTCATATTCAGTTGCAGTGCAGATGTACGGAAGAGTATTAGGGCCACTTAAAAAAAATTAAAAGAATTCTGAGAAAAAGTCAGAATTCTGACTTTTTTCTCAAAATTCTGACTTTTTTCTCAGAATTCTGAGATTAAAGTCAGAATTCTGACTTTTTTCTCAGAATTCTGAGATAAAAGTCAGAATTCTGACTTTTTTCTCAAAATTCTGCCTTTTTTCTCAGAATTCTGAGATTAAAGTCAGAATTCTGACTTTTTCTCAAAATTCTGACTTTTTTCTCAGAATTCTGACTTTTTTCTGAAAATTCTGACTTTATTCTCAGAATTCTGAGAAAAAAACCAGAATTCTGAGAAAAAAGTCAGAATTGTGACTTTTTTCTCAGAATTGTGACTTTTTTCTCAGAATTCTGAGATTAAAGTCAGAATTCTGACTTTTTTCACAGAATTCTGAGATTAAAGTCAGAATTCTGACTTTTTTCTCAAAATTCTGACTTTTTTCTCAGAATTCTGAGATTAAAGTCAGAATTCTGAGATTAAAGTCAGAATTCTGACTTTTTTCACAGAATTCTGAGATTAAATTCAGAATTCTGACTTTTTTCTCAGAATTCTTTTTATTTTTTTTTAAGTGGCCCTAATACTCTTCCGTACAGATGTAACAACTTTTGAGTGAGTTTATTTTGCTCTATATGAGAGTATGAGTATGTGAGAAATGTTGTAAATGTCTGATTCAGTAAAGTAACAATTCAGGTAATAAATAACCACAATAAGGAATACAGTGATCCCTTATTTTTCACGCACGACAATCAAAATCCGCAAACTGGAGCCGGAGCCCCCCGAGCCTAAATAATGTGTTTAAAATATGTTTAAAAACCGCACACACACACACATTACATTACCCATAAGGCAACACCATTACCCATAAAGCCACCTTCTTAAAGGGGCCAGGCTGGCTCACATTTCTTTGCTGCGAGAGAACGCGCACAACATCCTGTGATGTTTCCACAATTTTTTTTTTTTATACATTTCTGAATAGTCCGCGAATAACTAAAACTGCGGAACTTAAAGCGTGAATTGGCGAGGGATCACTAAACATCTTTGTGTGTTTAAAGCTAATTGAGAAGGCATTGAGGGTAAATTTTAAAACTGGTCATCATGGTGGTCCTCAGAGAGCTGAACAGTTTCTAGGTGGTAAACAGGATTAAAGGTTTCAGAGCTCAGTAAGTGTTTAAATCACTGGTTCAGGTGTAACTGGTCAGGTGTGTCCCGTACCTCCAACCCGGTCTGCATCCTCTCAACCAGACCGTTTACACCTCTGGAAGTGTTAGAAGAGTCCAGCGTGCTGGCGTTTGTCCCGGGAGGCCGGACTTCCTGCACCGCAACACGCTTGACGGACAGCTCGGCCTCCATCTGGCGGTAGGCGTTGTTGGCGGCGATACTTTCCCCCAGACTGCAGAGAAACATTAACAGTCAGCAGGAGGAACATTCACATCTGATAGTTCAGCTTAACGGCAGACGGACTCACACCAACGAGGGGAAGTCTGGGAGGGGCGTGGCCTCGAACAGGAGGGCGAGTCCGGTCTGCACGCGCTCTCTGTGGGGGGACGTCAGCGCCAGGGACAGGGGCGTCACCATCCTCTGGTCCTGAAGGCGTGAGACGGGTCAGAGACGCCCGGCGGGAACATTTAAAATACGACGAGGAAGAGCGCTGACCTGCAACATCCTGTAGAAGCTGGTCTCCATGTCGTCCACCTGGTGCCTCAGTTTACTCATGAGCTCCAGAGTTTTCAGGAGAGCTTCAGCACACACCTGGCTGAAATACACACAAATACACACACACCTGGCTGAAATAAATACACACACCTGGCTGAAATAAATACACACACCTGGCTGAAATAAATAAATACACACCCGGCTGAAATACACACAAATACACACACACCTGACTGAAATAAATAAATACACACACCTGGCTGAAATAAATACACACACCTGGCTGAAATAAATACACACACCTGGCTGAAATAAATAAATACACACCTGGCTGAAATACACACAAATACACACACACCTGACTGAAATAAATAAATACACACACCTGACTGAAATAAATACACACACCTGGCTGAAATAAATACACACACCTGACTGAAATACACACACACACACACCTGACTGAAATACACACACACACCTGACTGAAATACACACACACACCTGACTGAAATACACACACACACCTGACTGAAATACACACACACACCTGACTGAAATACACACAAATACACACACACCTGGCTGAAATAAATAAATACACACCTGGCTGAAATAAATACACACACCTGACTGAAATACACACAAATACACACACACACCTGGCTGAAATAAATACACACACACCTGACTGAAATAAATACACACACCCTGGCTGAAATACACACAAATACACACACCACCTGACTGAAATAAATACACACACCTGGCTGAAATAACACACAATACACACACACCTGGCTGAAATAAATACAATACACACCTGACTGAAATAAATACACACACCTGGCTGAAATAACACACACACACACCACCTGGCTGAAATAAATAAATACACACACCTGACTGAAATAAATACACACCTGGCTGAATAAACACACACCTGGCTGAAATAAATACACACACCTGACTGAAATACACACAAATACACACACACCTGGCTGAAATAAATAAATACACACACCTGACTGAAATACACACAAAAATACACACACACCTGGCTGAAATAAATAAATACACACCTGGCTGAAATAAATACACACACCTGACTGAAATACACACAAATACACACACACCTGGCTGAATACACACACACCTGACTGAAATAAATAAATACACACACACCTGACTGAAACACACACAAATACACACACACCTGACTGAAATAAATACACACACCTGGCTGAAATAAATACACACACCTGACTGAAATACACACAAATACACACACACCTGACTGAAACACACACAAATACACACACACCTGACTGAAATAAATACACACAACATCACATCACACACACACACCTGACTGAAATAAAACACATCACACACACACACTGACTGAAATAAATACACACACATACACACAACACACACACTGAAAAAATACAACACACACACACACCTGACTGAAATAAATACACACAACATCACACACACACACACCTGACTGAAATAAATACACACACACCTGACTGAAACAAATACACACAACATCACACACACACCTGACTTAAATAAATACACACACACCTGACTGAAACAAATATACACAACATCACACACACCTGACTGAAATAAACACAACATCATCACACACACCTGACTGAAATAAATACACATCATTACGGTTGGGCACCGAAAACGATTCCAAGTAGGAATCGGTTCCCAACATCCGGTTCTGGAATCGTTTAGAAGGTTTTTGAATTTCGATTCCTTTTTTCGGTTCCTAAATGTCCGTGCTAATTTATTTATTTTATTTACTGCACTAGTTTGTTGATGTTGATGATCAACTCCGCGCTAGTGGCGACGTCACGTCCGTCGCCGACAGGACTTCACTTGCCACAACATGGATCCCAAGAGACC
Source organism: Hirundichthys speculiger (assembly GCA_018398805.1). Lineage (NCBI taxonomy): Eukaryota > Metazoa > Chordata > Actinopteri > Beloniformes > Exocoetidae > Hirundichthys > Hirundichthys speculiger. The sequence goes on from JAGFBZ010001453.1 coordinate 51,726, forward strand.
CCGCTCTCGAGTTTGGCTACATTTCAGTCCTGGAAATGACGGCTAGCTGGTGCAGTGCAGCATCTGCGGGAAGCGTATCCAGCGGTACCTCTACTTACGAACGTTTCTACATACGAAGCTTTCAGGTTACAAAACGCCTCAAAGGGAAAATATTGTCTCTAGTTACGAAAGAAATTTCAGGATACGAAAGGCAGAAATACAGTAGCTTACTGAACGTAAACATACTTGTAGCTGCTCAGCTAGCATCTTCCTGGCATCCCATTGGCTAGAAGGGCCCCTTGTCTGTATGAGCGTAACCCAGCAACCCAGGTAAACAAACAATTTTTACCTCTGCCAAGGAGGTTATGTTTTTGTCTGCATTTATCTGTCTGTTTCTGAAAGAGCAGATATGGTCATCTTCCTAAAAAACTGTTGATTTTGTTTTTGTTGGGAATCGAAACAGAAATCGGAATCGTTAAAATCCAAATGATGCCCAACCCTAAACATCACACAGACCTGACATCCACTCATTAAAACGAGAAATCCTGAAATACTACAAACTCCTGTTCCACCACAGACTTCACTCACCTGAGGTCGTTGTCAGAACCAGAGGACGGGCAGGTGAGGGGGCTGCTGCTGTGACAAGAGAGGAGGGACTCCACCTGGGAGAGGCAGAGCTGAGCGCTCACCTGAGGGGACACCAGACACCTGGTGGAGTCCTCTGCACACAGCAGTGGACGGGTTAAGGCTTCAAAGCAGAGGAGGGGAAGAGGAGACACGTGGACACCGGACACGG
>JAGFBZ010001453.1:57500-95000 GCA_018398805.1 Hirundichthys speculiger
GACAATGAAAGCCGAGCCTCCACATCAAATCCACTGTGGTGCTGCATGAAGGCAAAAATCATTAAAATAAATAAAACTTCTGTCATTGTCCACATACTGTCAGGCCTAACTATATACCTAATTTTTAGGGGTGTAACGGTACACAAAACTCTCGGTTCGGTACGTACCTCGGTTTTGAGGTCACGGTTCGGTTCATTTTCGGTACAGTAAGAAAACAAAATGCAAAATATCAATGTGCTAGTTGTTTATTACACACTTTTGGGCTTTTAAAACAATAAGAACATTAGCCTATACAAAGCTAGAATTTTGTTAAAAAATATAAATACAATATTCTGAAATGTAGATATTTTGAAAAACAAAATAAAAATAATATTGGCTCAGACTTTTTCTTAAAGAAAATATCCATCTGATGTGCAAAACTGAACAGTTGCAACACTGAACAGTTTCAAGTTGTTGCTCAGATTAAATAACATGAATAAGGCTCAGACTGTTTCTTTAAAAACAAATCATTGTATTTTTTCATAAAGTCCCGGTATGATTTTCTGGCTAAAATGTGGACGAGAAGGTAATTGATATCGGGGCTCAAATACTTTTATCATGTGTTTGAAGCCAGCGTTTAGGGTGATTAGGGTCTTAAATCTGCAGCTATAAAACACAACTTCGGCTCCCCGGTGAAATATAAACAGGGACAAAGAGAAGTTGATAAAACCAAAGTGGTTTGCTGACATTGTTCATCTGAGATCGGGTTTGTTTCTGGCAACACGTCTAACCTGTTAACTCATTTGAAACGGCACCACCCCAGCGTGAACATCGCTACAAAAAGAGAAAGACGACCGAGTACAAACACAGCTTCCCACCACATTTAACACTATGTCGCGGGAGGCTTATTGCCAATGCTAGCGGCATTAGCATTAGCCACGACGTCCGCTCCACAACATGCGGTCCTCTACTTAATATGTCCGTGTGGAAACTCGTTCGGTACGCCTCCGTCCCGAACCGACCACAACATACCGAACGGGTCAATACAAATACATGTACCGTTACACCCCTACTAATTTTACTCCGCAGTGTCACCTGGCCTCAGGTAAATCATTTCCACCTACCTTCTCGCCCACTTTGTCATTCAGAGTGAGGCTGGCCAGGATGGACAGCGTGAACACCACCACGGTCAGGCTGTTGTGAGCCAGGAAGTTGATCAGCGTGCGATAGAACGGCTTCACGTTGTCCTGCGGGAAGACGGGCGTGAGACGGAAGCAGGTGAGGTCACACGTTCTTATTGAAGCTTGAAACTCTGAGATGAGTCTTTGATCTAACCGAGTCTCTTCTGGTTAAATCAAAGTCCTAATCTCATATTCTGCAGAAGCGACAGAGCGAGGACTAACCAGGGACTTGATGTGAGCCTGGACCGACGGGTTGTCCCGACAGAGGTTGGCCATCAGGCCGAGGCACGCCATGACGAGGTCTTCGTTCTGAGACTGGCTGCAGTGAAAGACAGAGGGTGAGGGGGCGGAGTCACTGGGGGGTCAGCGGGGCGGTCATGTTTGACAAGAGGCGTGACTTACATGTTGGTCATGACGAACGCGACGAGCTCGTGGATGTAGCCGCTGGACTGGAAGACGTGGGTGTCGTACGTCAGTTTCTGCAGCACCTGGAGACACTGAAATCAAGACGGGACAATAAGTGACACAAATCAATCTCCGTCAGCCTCGAGCCTTCGTGAGGTCACCGTGAACGCACAGCTGGCGTGATGCGGGGAATCTCCGGTCAGCGGCGGCGGACTCACCTGCAGCACCAGAGGATCTCCTGGCGTGGAGCCGTGACAGTGGACGACGGCGGCCAGGGTGCTGGTCAGGTTGTAGCCGCTGAGAAGAACCTCCCGACTGGGATCGTCACAGGCTGAAACAACAGAAAAGACCACGTCTCAGTTTACCGCCACCCTGGAATCGAACGCTGGCAGCACTCATCTTTGAATCAGCACCACTCACTTTAAACAAACCTGGTAAATTTAAAAAAAATGATGACAGAAGGTTTTGAGGCAATTTTGAAGATTGTCACATCAAACACGACTCTACTTGAAAACTACTCCAGGGAGCAATAACACTTCTGACCACTAGGGGCATACAGATCAGCCATGTTGACAAAAGAGCGGACGGATTTCACTTTAAATGCGCAATATAACAGAACTGAACAGCGATTTGCGTAAAAGTTTGCCCCCCCCCCCGGACTAAAAGGAACTTTTCTTTCAAGAAAATGTTCCAACAGGGGTCACTAAAAAGTGGGGACACTCTAGTTTCTCCGCCCCCTCCTGCCCCCGTTTTCCTCATTAATTAAAAAAACTAGGGCTGTCAATTTCAAAATAATTAATCAGATTAATCGCATGGCTGTCAATAGTTAATCATGATTAATCGCAAATTAATCGCATATTTTTATCTGTTCTAAATCTACCATATACAGATCTTTTTCAAGTTGTATTACTCTTATTAATACGAGTCCTGACTAGAACCAGGAAATACGACCATATTAGTCCAGTCCTGAGGTCTCTGGCTTCCTGTCACTCAGAGAATAGACTTTAAAACAGCTCTACTTGTGTTCAAGTCTCTTCATGGCCCCAAAGTCCATCTCTGACATGTTAGATCCATATGAACCAACCTGGACTCTGAGAACCTCAGGTAGTGGTCTCCTGCTGGTGTCCAGAGTCAGGACTAAACAAGGTGAAGCTGCATTTCAATTTTATGCTCCTAAAATCTGGAACAGTCTTCCAGAAGATGTGAGACAGACCTGAACTCTGACAATGTTCAGATCCAGGCTGAAAACAGTTCTGTTTAGATGTGAAGATGATGACTGGAAGGATTTTATCTGCACTATTCAGTTTAAATTTAATTAATTATTTTTTTATTAATTAATTTTATTTATTATTGATTATTTTTATGCTTGTATGGAATGATTCTTTTTGCCTTCTTGTGATTTTATGCATCTGTAAAGCACTTTGAATTGCCTTGTGTACGAATTGTGCTCTACAAATAAAGTTGCCTTGCCTAATATGAGAGTACACAAATGCTAGCCTTATGCAAAACAAATGCATGTTTATTTATTGCTACAATCCAAAATCCATTATATATTATATATATACTCAATATTTGGGGGGGGGCTCTCTGCATCAGCGCTCTCATTACCCGACAAGTGATATTTCAGTAGTCGGGACTCCGGTGGTAACTAAATTCACATCGACAGTAAACACAAACAACATTTATCTTGTGGAGTTAGCCATCAGGCAAGGTTTTGAAGCTGAACTTACCATTCAAAATAGTATCTTTTGTATCCATTTTTATCCCAATTACTGCTAACGGAGGTTTGTTTACGTCTGCCTGTCTGCGGCATGGCCGTCGACTTCAGTGCATGGCTTCCTGTTTTGACAGGACTACAGAGGACTACAACTACGGCGGGGCCCGAGGCTCAATAAACCTACTCTCCTCACTACTATTGTACATCAAAGGCCAGGCTAAGACTTGCGTTAATCCGCGTTAAAAAAAATAGTTGCGTTAAAATTATTTTGCGTTAATCACGCGTTAACGCGTTAACTTTGACAGCCCTAAAAAAAAACATGTCGAAGCGGCCACCTGAGAAACCGGCGAAGAAGCAAAGGAACTAGCGGCTGACTCCCAGGTACAGAGCAGTTCCTCCGAGATTATTATGTGTCTGGCGATCAATTTTGCCAGCACACGATTGAACGGACACGAAAAGAAACGCGCAAGGATCACTTGACGAGTGAAAAGTACAAACGTAAAAAGGCGAGAATCACTCACTGAGCTAAACACAAAGAGGCTGTAACAGAAAAAAAAAAACACTGACTCACACAACCAGTGTTCAGTGCTTTGGATTTCATAGCATCTACATCAGCTGTAGTAAATATAGTTTTTTCTGTTATCAGACACACCTGAAAAATGTCAGGTACGTCACGATAAACTATGTGTCTGATAACAGAAGAAATTAAACAAGCTAAAATGATTAGTTTACTGCTATTGAAATTTCTTTTTTTGCACTTTAAAGGAGCTGTATGTAAGAGATCTAATAAAACGAATCATAAAATGACCCCTATATGTCAACAGACATTTAAAAATCATGTTCATTTCAAATACTTATGTCACTGACAACAGCACTCAAGCCAGGATATTCCCATTTAAAAAGAGGAGTTGCAGCCCTCAACTGATGTTGATGTTGTCATTTTTTGTTTTGGCCTGAAGCGCCACCCTCCACCTATCTCCCAATCACCAAGTCAGTAGTGTTTCTGCATCCAGGTTGCCAGCTCGGCTCTAATTATCGCAGCAGCTGCTACGAACGTGTTGGATGAAAAAATGTCTAGCTTTCCAAAACCTAAAAGACCTCGTTATGAATCCGAGTTACGTCGTGACAAGGTCCGAAATAAAACAAGGATTTGTATAGGAGATGCTTTTGATAGATGGAGACGGCTGAAAGCGGAGAAGAATTTGAAGACAGACGCCAACGTTGTGCTGATTTTCTCCTGGACAGGTAAGATTCATAGCTAAATGTTTGGCTAACGCTAATTTACTTGGACAAGGTAACAGTGGTACCTCTACTTACGAACGCCTCTACATACGAAACTTTCAGGTTACGAAACGCCTCAACGGGAAAATATTTCCTCTAGTTACGAAAGATCAAAGAAAGAAAAGATCTTTCATAAAGCATTAAATATAATTAACAGAAAATAAACTTACTGTGTAGGACTCGTCGCTTGCCATGGCAGCCTACGTTCCTGCTGCATTCTGCAGCCGACCTGGCAACCTCTGGTCGGGGAGGAGGGGGAGGGTACACGCCGCTCAACAGTAATTTGAAAGTGACTGCAGTACCAGTTTTGGCCATAATCTTACAAACGGCTCCTTTAAATGGATTTTACCTATTTGCGTTATTATTTCTTTGTCAAAAAAAAAAAACTAATGTTTTATTGGACACAATATGTTTAAAAGTATGAAAACATTAAAAGTTTACAGTTATAATTGCATAAATTGTCTATATTTCATTATTTTATATATTGTCTTGGGGTTAAATTTGCATAAACAAAAATTAAAAACCAAAAACACTGAAAATGAAAAAAATAAATAAATAAAACGGATTTCATAGGGCCCTACAGATAGAAATGTTGCTGCAGTGTGTGTGAACGGCTGTTTCCTACCCAGCTGCGCCAGCAGGGAGATGATGGAGCCCGTCAGGGCCGGACTGGTGTTGGGGCTCCCAGCCAGTTCCACCAGTCCGCTCACACACTGAGTGGGCAGGACCTGACCAGAGGACAGCAGCTGCTCGCATTTCAGCCCCGAAACCTCCTGCAAGCACATGAGAGGCACGTAAGCTGCAGGAACCGCTGGTTTAAAAGGAACAGGACAACCCTAAATATGCAGAGTCCAAATAATTTTACATCATATTTTCAAAATCTTAAACATAAAGTCAACAGAATATGACAGATTTAAAACAACCCCTGGTTTATTATCGGATGATAAAGAGTGTAAACCTTCGGTAATGAACCAGCTTGAATGAAGGGCAACGTGTATTTGCAGCAAAATGGATTTCAAATTGCAGATAATGAGCATTCCAGCATAAAATGACACCACAGTGCCAACACGATGTTAATGCCACGGTAACATGTTTTTTAATTTGGAATTAATAATTCAGAATTAAATAATTCCGAATTAAACTATTTTCCTTCAAGTTTACATGGAAATAGTAATTACGAATTGAGGTTTACATGGAAAACACGTTTGTTCGGCTTTATCCAACTCCGCTTTAGGTCTGGGGGTTGGGAAGGGTTCTGATTGGATGGGGGGGGGCGGACGTCTTTACGTCTACCGGAAGAAAACAAACTTAGCAACAACTCGGTTAGCAACAACATTCCACTTATTTTTGACCTGGGTGGCGTCTCTATCTGCGAAACCTCCTTCATTTAACCTGGCCGCTACAACTTTGAAAAACTCACAATTTTTATGTTTCCTGCCATCTGTTCTTTTAATTATTTCCAGTTCCTCCAAGCTATTTATTAAATAAATCGTCTCTGCTCTTGACCACCGTTTACTGCGTGCTGCCATCTTGAAACTTTGTTTTGAAAACAAGCCCAGCGCGGAATATGAGCGTCATCGCGACAGACGGGCAAGAGAACTAGCATGCGCAGAAAGACAGGAATTAATTTAAAGAGGAATGAGTGTAAACATGACAGCGGAATTATTCTATTCGGAATTAAAATTAGAATAAACCAGCCACTTACTTCGGAATTAAGTTTAATTCGAAACTGACATTTTCATATGGAATTAGGTGTTTACATTGTAACTTTTATTCGGATTTAACTTTAATTCTGAATTAAAGAGGAATCAAATTTCCCATGTAAACACACTGAATGTGGTGCTGGTTTTTAGAGCATATGCAATCAAAATCAAATCAAACTTTATTTATATAGCACTTTTCATACATGTAAAATGCAACACAAAGTGCTGCAGCATAGATGAACGGGAGCTGGTAGGGAACAGCTCTAACTCAGATACATGCTGAACAGTACAGGTGGGCGATACTGGGAATTTTTGTATCGATCCAATAACAAGTAAATACAGGGCCAGTATCGCCGATACCGATACCAATACCGGTCCTCTCCTGCAGACAACACTCACCTCAACCTGCTTCTGGAGCTGCGCCGCGTGCTGGGCTGTCCTGCCCTCCCTGTACTGCTGGATGGCAGACAGCAGAGACTTCAGGCTCGTCGTCGTGTCCATCCTGCGGGACAAACAGTCCATTATCAGGCTGTAACACGGACACAAAGACACAGCTTCAACCGACGTCCGTCCATCTCCTCCTGACAGCTAACGGCAGCTAACGAGATTAGCACGGGCTTTTTACGAAAACGTAACGACACTAAACGGTGACATAATTGTCAGCGGTTGTGTTTTCTAAAAAAACTTGTCAAATAATGTATTTATATATCCGTATGTTGTTTGTATTAGTGTCCCCACTTTATTGTTTTCCTACCTTCAACAATAATCGGCATCAACACAACCCGCTTCCCGCTTCAGAATCAAACCGGAGAGGAACGTACCATCTCCGAAAAAGGGGGATGTACCAGCAGATCAGAGCTTCATTAACAATGCTAATATTGATTTGTATTTAGTCCCAACAACATTATTTCTGTTACGATTTTGTAAAAAAGTTAACATCAGACCACGTATAACCGTTTTGAATGTGTATTATTGATAACTAAGCTACGGGTACTTTACGCCCACCCTTCAACCCAACTTCATCTTCACCTTTCCCGAGAATGGACAACAAAGCGAAGTCACGCGAGATTGTCTACTGGAACCTATGTTTACTACAGGCCAAACGTTGTATTGCATTATGCTGGAAGAATGTTGGTTGCCCCTCTTTTACTCTCTGGCTAAACAACTTAACTTCAGCCCTTGCTCTAGAGAAATTGACCTATATTATCAGAAAGAAGGCTTCTGAATTTTATGAAATTTGGAAGATGTTTTTGGACCTTTTGAAGGTTGGTGACATAGAGGGGACAGTGGAAAAATAGGACAATGGAATAACACCTCATTGGTTCTCAGGAGTGCATGATGTCACAGACATTTGAAATGTTGTTGCTGTTTATTTATTTTTTTATTTTTTTCCTTTATTATTATTAATGTAGAACAATTTGTGTGGTTACATAAATGTATCTTTAATATCTCCATGGTACATCCACATCAGACAGTACTGTTTAATATTTATGTGTTTTTTTTTGTTTTTTTTTTATTTTTTTTCCCCACTTCTGAATTAATTAATTATTATTAATATTTGTTACAAATGTGTACAAATTTATTTATGTTACATACTGCCATTTCTTTTGATGTTATAAGTGTTGCTGAATGGTACTGTATTACAAAAATCAATAAATATATGTTCAAAAAAAAAAAAGAAAGTCTACTGGAGCCAGAGCCTGACAATCAGAGAGTTGCGTATACACTTTTATTAGGTAGCAGTTTTAAAGTGTTTAACAATAAAATAGGCATAATAAAATACATAAAGAGTAAAATGCTTTGACAACAAACAAGTCAATGTAATAAGGAGACCAGGAGACTCCAGGGGTTTGGACACCGTGAACTTTAGCGTGATCCTCAAAATCAGCTATGACATGTGAACCCTCAACAATACATCAGCAGGACCTTCAATTAGTGGTGTCCACCTGGAGCATCAGGAGGATCCACCTGGAGCATCAGGAGGATCCACCTGGAGCATCAGGAGACTCCACCTGGAGCATCAGGAGGATCCACCTGGAGCATCAGGAGACTCCACCTGGAGCATCAGGAGGTTCCACCTGGTGACTGGAACCTCCCTGATAACAAAACCAACAACAGAGATCCAGTTTATGATCAGTGATACAAAATCAGAATAAATTAAAACACGATCAAAACAAAAATCTAAACACTATTATTTCACTTCTCTGGTAAAATATGTGTGATGCTCATGAAATTAATGAAGAAACAAATCTTCAAAATGCAGGAAAACTTTAAATTAATTAGATAACTCACTACAAGTATTTACAACCAGGAGCGCCGATGGGTCACCACAAACTGCTGCTAACTTTAATATCAAAACTAACATTAAAAGAAAAATGTTTTATATGCCAAATAGATATCTGTTGTATGCTGTTATAAACCGTATCTACTTAATTATTCTTTCGATTGTCATCAAGAACTTATTTAATAAAAAAATAGCACAGTTTAAATGAAAAAACTGTCAAAATCATAAATGCCTAAAATGTTATTAACTTACCACCAGACGTGCTTCAGAAACTCGGTTTAAAGATGGAACAATCGGCCACCATGACCCACGTGACTTCCGCCTTCTGTGAGTTCTATACAAGTCAGTGATGTAACTCTGATACACTAAGGCTCTGTCCTATACAAGTCTATGGCAGTGACGTAACTCTGATACTCTAAGGCTCTGTCCTATACAAGTCTATAGGAGCGTCGTAACTCTGATACTCTAAGGCTCTGTCCTATACAAGTCTACGGCAGTGGCGTAACTCTGATACTCTAAGGCTCTGTCCTATACAAGTCTATAGGAGCATCGTAACTCTGATACACACAGGCTCTGTCCTATACAAGTCTATAGGTGTGTCGTAACTCTGATACACTAAGGCTCTGTCCTATACAAGTCTATGGCAGTGACGTAACTCTGATACTCTAAGGCTCTGTCCTATACAAGTCTATGGCAGTGACATAACTCTGATACTCTAAGGCTCTGTCCTATACAAGTCTATGGAAGTGACGTAACTCTGATACTCTAAGGCTCTGTCCTATACAAGTCTATGGCAGTGACGTAACTCTGATACTCTAAGGCTCTGTCCTATACAAGTCTATGGCAGTGACATAACTCTGATACTCTAAGGCTCTGTCCTATACAAGTCTATGGAAGTGACGTAACTCTGATACTCTAAGGCTCTGTCCTATACAAGTCTATGGCAGTGACGTAACTCTGATACTCTAAGGCTCTGTCCTATACAAGTCTATGGCAGTGACATAACTCTGATACTCTAAGGCTCTGTCCTATACAAGTCTATGGAAGTGACGTAACTCTGATACTCTAAGGCTCTGTCCTATACAAGTCTATGGAAGTGACGTAACTCTGATACTCTAAGGCTCTGTCCTATACAAGTCTATGGCAGTGACGTAACTCTGATACTCTAAGGCTCTGTCCTATACAAGTCTATGGCAGTGACGTAACTCTGATACTCTAAGGCTCTGTCCTATACAAGTCTATGACAGTGACGTAACTCTGATACTCTAAGGCTCTGTCCTATACAAGTCTATAGGAGCGTCGTAACTCTGATACTCTAAGGCTCTGGCTGGAGTATATCACAGTAGTCAAAGGCTGCGTACGTCTGACATTCATCTGACAGCTCTGAGTCGTTCATCTATCCATTATCTGTTCCTGTTTAGTTCTATCCAGGGTCACAGGGATCTGCTGGAGTCTATCCCAGCTCTCTTTGGGTCAAAGGCAGGTCTCCAGTCCATCGCAGGGCCACATGTAGACCAACAACCATGCACACTCACAATCACTCATACACTAGCTGAAATGAAAGCCACAGGTGGGAAACAAACAGCAGCACAGCGGTCGGTGAGTCAGAAACTGCATCACTCGTGTGAGAACATCATGTTCTGGTCAGAACCCGTCCCAGTCTCCAGCAGCTGGAACCAGGCTGTCGTCTCCGTCCTGCAACCCTGCAGACAACCGGAGACATCTGTGGACCGTCAGGTGGGTGAGAGGGACCGTTGATGCTTCGTGAAGGAGCACGGCGGGTCAGGACTGCTGTGCACAGCTGGATGGTGATGACACTCGTTGCATCTGTATAACCACAGCTGCTGTGTAACCTGACACCTCCACCCATCATCACACCATCAGAAGTGACTGTGACAACAGCTTCTCTGGCCTGTTAGTGTTAAAACAGGACCGGGGCATCCTGAGGGGTACCAACACTTCTCGTAAGACGCAGCCTGCAAAGAAAAAGCAACTTCATGGTTTTACTTTCAGTTTGCGAAGCTAAGTCTCAATGTCCAGAGTTGTAGCCTGAAAGACGAGTTTCAGGGAAACATTATCTCACATCTCTGATCTAAGCTAAAACCAGCCAACGTAACATCTGGAGTCCCATCCTGGTCGACTCTTGCTGCAACCGTGTATCACGAGTTTATCGTGAATAAGACGGTTTGTATTTTATTTCTAACCAGGAATCTTAAATGAAGTTATTTACTGTTAAAACAAGCTTCCGTACCAGAGTTCCAGCTTTTAACTTCCTCCTTCGCTATAAAATCATGTTCCAAATAACCACATAAACATAGTCTGCTAGGTAAAGTCACTCTGATAAATTAGATTATTTTCTTGTTGCTACACTGTAAAAAAAAAACACTTGTTAAAATATAAGAAACAGACACAATGACAATAAAAAATCTTACTTTTATTTTTAGTTTTTTTAATTTATCAAAATTTATCTTAATTTATTTTGTATTTTATATATTTCATTTATTTATTTTATTTTATTTGTTTATTTAATTCAATTTTTTTAACTTCACATGTTGCAGTGTCTTCATTTTTCAGAGGTACTAGAGTTATAAATTACTCGCTCCTTTTTAGCGTCTTTCACTTGTTTTTTAAGTGATCTGATTTCAAACTGAGTTTTCTTTCTAATGCGTTTTAAAGCGTTGAACGTCTTTCGGATCTGGAAACAAGACTCAAGTAAAACTCTGCTGGATCATGAGCAGATAATCTCACCGACACTGAGCCGTTTTCAAACAGAGGTTAGAGGTCATTCCTCCTATTTTAACTCAGGATGTTTTGCAGTGTAACGTCACCCCTTTTCTTACTTAAACTGCTTCAGTTCATGTTGTTTTGGTCCTGAATGGAAGTCTGCGTCCCCCGACCATCTAATAACTGCAGAACGTTCCTTTAAACAGAAGCATAGCTCTTCTCTGCAGCAGCGTAGCTTCTCAGCAGTGAGAACGACATGAAAAAGAGTAAACAGGTTATTTCTGCATTTCCTCTTTTCCACTGAGGTTAATTATTATATCTGAAACCTCCGCAGCATCCTCCCAGCTCAGAAATTATCTCTGCCTGTTGTGAAATCTAACAAAAGCAGTTTCATCTAGATTTTATCAGGTGTGAACCGCCTCTCTCGCTTGGTCTATTATCATGTCGTCTTTAAACCCGACAGCACGGAGAGCTTTTGTGGTTTAAATGTCCTGTAAAGGTTCATTTGTAGTTTTCTGTTCCTATGCTCATGCAGCTCTACACTGTAAAAACCACGTCCCTCCGCTCTGGAAACTTCTGCGCCGCTAATGTGAGCAAACACGGAACGAATTAGGCGACGTGGGCTAATATTCCTGCGGTGTGGGTGACATGATGACGACACAGCCATCAGACGTGCAGTTGTCAGGTTTCCAGCTTGTTGCAGACGTCTGCTGCGTGTGGACACGCGTGTGCTCTAGAGCACAGATGTCAAACACCACTGGAAAGCTACTGGAAGGACAGATGTGCATCTGCTCTTTTTTGTAAATGTCATGAGGATCTCCACTTCCCCTCTTTTTTGTTCCAGACATCCAGTGGAGTTTCTCTGAACAGAACTCTGCACAGAAAAATGGTAAACCACAGTCCCAGTGTTTGATTCATTGAGCTTTTTTTATTACTTCAAGAGCTGCAAAAAAAAAAAAAATAAATAAATAAAAAGAAGGAAAAAAATGGCTGCCTTTCTTCCTTCACCAGTGCAGGTGTTATTAACATCTCATTATTATTAGGAGCCGGGTAGCCTAACGTTATTATTAGGGGCCAGGTAGCCTAACGTTATTATTAGGGGCCAGGTAGCCTAACGTTATTATTAGGAGCCGGGTAGCCTAACGTTATTATTAGGGGCCTAGGTAGCCTAACGTTATTATTAGGGCCAGGTAGCCTAACGTATTATTAGGGGCCTAACGTTTTATTATTAGGGACCAGGTAGCCTAACGTTATTATTAGGGAGCCTAACGTTTTAGGTAGCCTAACGTATTATTAGGGCCAGTTATTAGGGCCTAGGTTATTATTAGGGGCCAGGTAGCCTAACGTATTATTAGGGCCAGGTAGCAACGTTATTATTAGGGGCCAGGTAGCCTAAACGTTATTATTAGGGCCAGGTAGCCTAACGTTATTATTAGGGGCCATAGCCTAACGTTATTATTAGGGACCAGGTAGCCTAACGTTATTATTAGGGGACCAGGTAGCCTAACGTTATTATTAGGGGCCAGGTAGCCTAACGTTATTATTAGGGCCAGGTAGCCTAACGTTATTATTAGGGGCCAGGTATTTATTATAGCCTAACGTTATTATTAGGGACCAGGTAGCCTAACGTTATTATTAGGGGCCCAGGTAGCCTAACGTTATTATTAGGGACCAGGTAGCCTAACGTTATTATTAGGGGCCAGGTAGCCTAACGTTATTATTAGGGGCCAGGTAGCCTAACGTTATTATTAGGGACCAGGTATAGCCTAACGTTTATTATTAGGGGCCAGGTAGCCTAACGTTATTATTAGGGACCAGGTAGCCTAACGTTATTATTAGGGGCCAGGTAGCCTAACGTTATTATTAGGGACCAGGTAGCCTATCGATATTATTAGGGGCCAGGTAGCCTAACGTTATTATTAGGGGCTAGGTAGCCTAACGTTATTATTAGGGGCCAGGTAGCCTAATGTTTTTGTTGTTCTCATGGTTTGTTAGACTTCATGTCGGTTTTGTCGGGTTACTCTTGCAAAAAGGCTCGTACAACGACGTGCTCAGAGTTCGTATTTATTAACAGCAATGGAAACACACAGGCGAAATCGGCACTTGGTACCGAGCAGAATGAATGAATGAATGAATGTCAGTAGCTACAACAACAATAACTGGTGCAGCTCCCGTGTGACGTCACAACTGCATACCGCCGAATACATTTTAGTAGGGATGTAAGATAATTATCAACTCGATAACTATCAGGCCGATAACAAGAAATTATGATGTCATCCTGATAAGTCCGATATCATGACTAATAGCCCCGATAACATATATATTTTTGTCAACACGGCAGTGCCTCGCTCCCTCTGAGCCTTGAATGACCGGCAGTGAATGTTATGTTCAAGTAATGTCGGCATAATCCGAAAAAAAAAACGATTGTTCAGTAAGGAAAATCAAGAATACCCCCTCATGCCAGAAAACAACTTGTTAACTCGGTCATAATTTTGGCAGTTGCTGACTTTAATTGATATTCACAGTATTTTCCCACATGTTTCACATACAAAATAGAAAAAATAGATAAAGCCAAAAGAACGACTAGCAAACAAGAGAACGGAGGAATTTATGGTACACCTTGAATGCAGCCTGCAGTTCAGTGCGCTGATAAAAACAAACAAACATGGCGGCGATGGCATGGAACTTCGTTAAAGTTTCAGAAGAAGATAGTTCGCTGGTTATTTGTGACAAATGCTCGAAGCGAAGGAGGGAAAATAGCACAAGCTTTAATACGTCAAACCCAATCAACCACCTGAAACATAACCATCGCATCCATGGAGTTTTGAAATTGCGCTAACGTGAGCTAACGTGAGCTAACGTCAGCAAGCCAGCAGCAAGTCAGTCAGTAATGCACCTTATTTAATTTGATGTGAAATATCAAATAGGTTTGTTTGATAGCTTTATGAAAATGTTTGAGAGGCTTGCCAATAGTTTTTCATTAGAAAAAATAAATATCTATTCATTTAAAGAGTCAAAACTGCTCTTGGTTCTGTTCATAGTATTGATGTAATGATCTTAGGTATACAGTGTGTTATCGGTATCGGCCTTTAGGAGCTGAAAGTTATTGGTTATCGGTATCGGTTTTAAAAAACAGTTATCGTGCATCTCTACATTCTAGACAATATATTATGCTATAATACTACAGGTTTAATTGATTTCAAAATGACGCTCTTCGTGGTGTTGAACTCTTACAATCAAATTCTTTGAGCTATGTGTCAAAAATGTAGTAATGCTTGGAAGCCCAGCTGTTGCAGCCATGTGTGTGTTGTAAAATGATGTAATCAAAACCTTTATTGGGCTTAAAGGGCCCGGTCATGTGCCCCGCCCCCGGCCCGCCCGGTCATGTGCCCCGCCCCCGGGCCCGGTCATATGCCCCGCCCCCCCGCCCCCGGCCCGGTCATATGCCCCGCCCCCCCGCTCGGCAGTGACATGCTCCGCCGCTGGATAACACGTCCTCACCTGCGCACTAACGCCACCACTTTTACATTTTTATCTGCTCATCTGCTCCCGCCGTGGACCTGCTAGATTCTTTTTTTTATGGTGCGTGGTCTCTTGCAGCTGCAGCAACTTCTGCCCCCAAAAATGGATTTTAAACCGTTATCTGTTCAGATGGAGCAGCTGCAGGTTAATGTGGCTGGACAGTAAAGCTGCAATAAAAACAATAAAAAAATAAAATAAAAAATACAAAGAAGTGCATGAACAAGAAATGTCCCGGTATGTACATCATCGTCCATCTGTGAACTCATTGTCCTTCGTTTCCTCAAACATGGTTCCAGCTCCTTCACGGGTCTGATACCGAAGGTCCACGTCAGAGCGGCTCATTAGGGATGACCTCCACGTACTCGGATGAAGGGTGGTCTGGAGGGAAACAGAAGAGCACATGAAGAACACCACAGACCAAGGACCTCGCAATACGATATGTATCATGATACTGCGATATTATCATGATATATTGCGATATATTCTACCCAGTTAATATCAAAATTAAATTAAGTTGCTGTATATGTTTATCAGATGATACTGATCATTCAGAGAACAAATTGAGTCAAAACTATTTGCTTCAAAACAACCTATTTATTGTTTATTATTAGTGTTTTTGAAATAATCGAAAAAAAAAATGCTGAAAAATCGATATTACTGTATTTTCCGGACTATAAGCCGCTACTTTTGTCCCACGCTTTAAACCATGAGGCTTATACAGAGATGCGGCTTTTCTATGAATTTTAGTAGTAGTTAAGGGTAGTAGTTAAAGGCTATTCTGTTTTTGTTCAGTAGCCTATGTTGGCTATGCTACGCTACATTCATTTTGTGAGCATCAATACCTGTTATTATTGGACAAACTGAATAATCCAGGTGTGTCTGACCATTGTAGCTACTGTAGCTATTGTAGCTACTCAGACACAGGATTTTAGGGTTCTGGACCGACCCACCGCAGAGGTAAGGTTTTAATCGCAGATGCGGACCAGCGCAGCGTGGAGCCAGCAGGCGCCAAAGCGGATCCGGCACTGAGTGCAAGTGGACCCTGATACGGGTCCGTTTCGCGGGTCCGTCAGTTCAGGTATGTGAATAAACACTTATGGTACAAAGTCTTTTGATGTAAATATCTTTTTTCTCAGCCTGGATACCAGCGGCTTCTATGTGACAAAATATATATTTTGTTTATTTTTTAATGGGTGCGGCTTATATTCCAGAAAATATAGTATATTGGGCGGTCGAAAATCGCGATATATTGCTAAATCGATTTTTTTCACACCCCTAGTGAGGACGCAGGAGAGGAAGTCCAGGACGTACTCTCATAGTCGCGGTCCTCCTCGGGCGGAGGTGGAGGGGCCCTCAACGGGACCTGAGGAGGGGACACCCCAGCCGGGACTCGGAGGGGCGTTCCAGGTGATCTCAGGGGGCGGATCAGCAGGCTGGTCTTCCTCTTGACGGCGTGGCGCAGGTGTATGGCCAGACCCTGGTTCTTCCTCTTATAGTTGCGGACGAGGTCGTCCAGACTCTTAAACTGCGTCTCCTCCAGACCTCCTGCCGTCTGAGGACGAGAACAACAGGGTCAGAGATTATTAGGGGCCAGGTAGCCTAACATTATTATTAGGGGCCAGGTAGCCTAACGTTGTTATTAGGGGCCAGGTAGCCTAACGTTATTATTAGGGACCAGGTAGCCTAATGTTATTATTAGGAGCCAGGTAGCCTAACGTTATTATTAGGGGTCAGGTAGCCTAACGTTATTATTAGGGACCAGGTAGCCTAACGTTATTATTAGGGGCCAGGTAGCCTAATGCTATTATTAGGGGCCAGGTAGCCTAGCATTATTATTAGGGACCAGGTAGCATAACGTTATTATTAGGGGCCAGGTAGCCTAACGTTATTATTAGGGACCAGGTAGCCTAACGTTATTATTAGGGCCAGGTAGCCTAACGTTTATTATTAGGGACCAGGTAGCCTAACGTTATTATTAGGGGCCAGGTAGCCTAACGTTATTATTAGGGGCCAGGTAGCCTAACGTTATTATTAGGGCCAGGTAGCCTAACGTTATTATTAGGGGCCAGGTAGCCTAACGTTATTATTAGGGGCCAGGTAGCCTAACGTTATTATTATTAGGGCCCAGGTAGCCTAACGTTATTATTAGGGGCCAGGTAGCCTAACGTTATTATTAGGGAGGTAGCCTAACGTTATTAGGGGCCAGGTAGCCAAACGTTATTATTAGAGGCCAGGTAGCCAAACGTTATTATTAGGAGCCAGGTAGCCAAACGTTATTATTAGGGGCCAGGTAGCCAAACGTTATTATTAGGGGCCAGGTAGCCCAACGTTATTATTATGGGCCAGGTAGCCCAACGTTTTTATTAGGGGCCAGGTAGCCTAACGTTATTATTAGAGGCCAGGTAGCCTAACGTTATTATTAGGAGCCAGGTAGCCAAACGTTATTATTAGAGGCCAGGTAGCCAAACGTTATTATTAGGGACCAGGTAGCCTAACCTTATTATTAGAGGCCAGGTAGCCAAACGTTATTATTAGGAGCCAGGTAGCCAAACGTTATTATTAGAGGCCAGGTAGCCAAACGTTATTATTAGGAGCCAGGTAGCCAAACATTTTTATTAGAGGCCAGGTAACCTAACGTTATTATTAGAGGCCAGGTAGCCTAACGTTATTATTAGGAGCCAGGTAGCCAAACGTTATTATTAGAGGCCAGGTAGCCTAACGTTATTATTAGGGGCCAGGTAGCCTAACGTTATTATTAGAGGCCAGGTAGCCCAACGTTATTATTAGGGGCCAGGTAGCCTAACGTTGTTATTAGGGGCCAAGTAGCCTAATTAGGGGCCAGGTAGCCAAACGTTATTATTAGAGGCCAGGTAGCCTAACATTATAATTAGGGGCCAGGTAGCCTAACGTTATTATTAGGGGCCAGGTAGCCTAACGTTATTATTAGGGACCAGGTAGCCTAACGTTGTTATTAGGGGCCAGGTAGCCTAACGTTATTATTAGGGGCCAGGTAGCCTAACCTTATTATTAGGGACCAGGTAGCCTAACGTTATTATTAGAGGCCAGGTAGCCTAACGTTATTATTAGGGGCCAGGTAGCCAAACGTTATTATTAGGGCCAGGTAGCCTAACGTTATTATTAGGGGCCAGGTAGCCTAACGTTATTATTAGGGGCCAGGTAGCCTAACGTTATTATTAGGGCCAGGTAGCCTAACGTTATTATTAGGGGCCAGGTAGCCTAACGTTATTATTAGGGGCCAGGTAGCCTAACTTAGTTATTATTAGGGCCAGGTAGCCTAACGTTTATTATTAGGGGCCAGGTAGCCTAACGTTATTATTAGGGGCCAGGTAGCCTAATGTTATTATTAGGGGCCAGGTAGCCTAACGTTATTATTAGGGGCCAGGTAGCCTAACGTTATTATTAGGGGCCAGGTAGCCTAACGTTATTATTAGGGACCAGGTAGCCTAACGTTGTTATTAGGGACCAGGTAGCCTAACGTTATTATTAGGGACCAGGTAGCCTAACGTTATTATTAGGGGCCAGGTAGCCTAACGTTATTATTAGGGACCAGGTAGCCTAACGTTGTTATTAGGGACCAGGTAGCCTAACGTTATTATTAGAGGGCCAGGTAGCCTAACGTTATTATTAGGGGCCAGGTAGCCTAACGTTATTATTAGGGACCAGGTAGCCTAACGTTATTATTAGGGCCAGGTAGCCTAACGTTATTATTAGGGGCCAGGTAGCCTAACGTTATTATTAGGGGCCAGGTAGCCAACATTGTTATTAGGGGCCAGGTAGCCTAACGTTATTATTAGGGGCCAGGTAGCCTAACGTTATTATTAGGGCCAGGTATCCTAACGTTTTTTATTAGGGGCCAGGTAGCCTAACGTTATTATTAGGGGCCAGGTAGCCTAACGTTATTATTAGGGGCCAGGTAGCCTAAAGTTATTATTACGGGCCAGGTAGTCTAACGTTTTTATTAGGGGCCAGGTAGCCTAACGTTATTATTAGGGGCCAGGTAGCCTAACGTTATTATTAGGGGCCAGGTAGCCTAACGTTATTATTAGGGGCCAGGTAGCCTAACGTTATTATTAGGGGCCAGGTAGCCTAACGTTATTATTAGGGGCCAGGTAGCCTAACGTTATTATTAGGGACCAGGTAGCCTAACGTTGTTATTAGGGGCCAGGTAGCCTAACGTTATTATTAGGGACCAGGTAGCCTAACGTTATTATTAGGGACCAGGTAGCCTAACGTTATTATTAGGGACCAGGTAGCCTAACGTTATTATTAGAGGCCAGGTAGCCTAACGTTATTATTAGGGACCAGGTAGCCTAACGTTGTTATTAGGGACCAGGTAGCCTAACGTTATTATTAGAGGCCAGGTAGCCTAACGTTATTATTAGAGGCCAGGTAGCCTAACTTTATTATTAGGGGCAAAGACAAACGCTCCTCCACACAGACGCATCAGACGTGCTGTTTCCAGCCGTCTGGAGGCTCAACCTCCAGTATTTGTTTCATCTGTTACGTCGTGGTGGAAAAACTGCTCCTCAGACAACCATCAGTCCACGTTTACCGACGTCAGAGGAGTTTCCTCCAGCAGCAGCTTCAACATCTGCAGCTCAGCACCGTTTCCACTCTGAAGCTGAAAGGTTCCTGTTGTTGTTCTCACATGTCACATTTAACCTTTCTGGGTTTGTTTTTTTTTTAAATAAACGATGAACATTTCACTGATGGAAAAAAAAACAAGTGAAATGATCGGTTGATGGTGAAAGAGAGGAGGTTGGAAAAAAGAAAAAGAAAAAAGTGAATGAGCCTGAGAAATAGCGAGAATTTATCAGCTTTATCAATAGATGCTCTGATCAGAAAACAAAACGTCTCCACTTTAATTTAAAACTGACTTCATGGAGTGGAAAATTATTGAAAAGTTCCTTTTCAATCCAAGTTCTGACATTTATTCTATTTGATCATTTTTATCAGTCGTTTTGTCTGCAATGAGAGCAAAAGCTGCATTGAGACAGCAGCAGTGAGACAGTGAGACAGCAAACTGCAAGCAGTGAGACACAGCAGTGAGACAGTGAGACAGCAGCAGTGAGACAGCTGCAGCGAGACAGCTGCAGTGACAGCGAGACAGCTGCAGCGCAGCAGCTGAGACAGCTGTGAGTGACAGCTGAGACAGCTTGCAGCTGAGCGCAGCAGCTGCAGCTGCAGCGAGACAGCAGCCAGCAGCAGCAGCAGCAGTGAGCAGCTGCAGTGAGACAGCAGAAGCTGAGCAGCAGCAGCAGAGACAGCAGCAGTGAGACAGCTGCAGCAGTGAGACAGCTGCAGTGAGACAGCTGCAGTGAGACAGCTGCAGTGAGACAGCTGCAGCGAGACAGCAGCAGCGAGACAGCTGCAGCTGCAGTGAGACAGCTGCAGCAGTGCAGCAGTGCAGCTGCAGCTGCAGCAGTGCAGTGAGACAGCTGCAGCAGTTGAGACAGCTGCAGTGAGACAGCTGCAGCAGTTAGTGAGACAGCTGCAGTGAGACAGCTGCAGCAGTGAGACAGCTGCAGCTGAGAGCTGCAGACAGCTGCAGTGAGTGACAGCTGCAGCAGTAGTGAGACAGCTGCAGCCGTTAGACAGTTGCAGTGAGACAGCTGCAGCAGTAGTGAGACAGCAGCAGTGAGACAGCTGCAGCAGTGAGACAGCTGCAGTGAGACAGCTGCGGTGAGACAGCTGCAGTGAGACAGCTGCAGCGAGACAGCTGCAGCAGTGAGACAGGTGCAGTGACAGCGAGACAGCAGCAGTGAGACAGCTGCAGCAGTGAGACAACTGCAGTGACAGCGAGACAGCTGCAGTGAGACAGCTGCAGCAGTAGTGAGACAGCTGCAGTGAGACAGCTGCGGTGAGACAGCTGCAGTGAGACAGCTGCAGCAGTGAGACAGCTGCAGTGAGACAGCTGCGGTGAGACAGCTGCAGTGAGACAGCTGCGGTGAGACAGCTGCAGTGAGACAGCTGCAGCAGTGAGACAGCTGCAGCAGTGAGACAGCTGCAGTGAGACAGCTGCAGTGAGACAGCTGCGGTGAGACAGCTGCAGTGAGACAGCTGCAGTGAGACAGCTGCGGTGAGACAGCTGCAGTGAGACAGCTGCATGAGACAGCTGCAGCAGTGAGACAGCTGCAGTACTGAGACAGCTGCAGTGAGACAGCTGCAGTGAGACAGCTGCAGTGAGACAGCTGCGGTGAGACAGCTGCAGTGAGACAGCTGCAGCAGCAGCAGTGCTGAGCTGCAGGACTGAAACAGGGTCAGCATGTTTCCTGACTCTAAACTAAACCAGAAACCATTTGATCTGGTTAGTTGATTATTTCCTGTGAGAAGACAAATAAGGACGCTGGTTATGTGACTGATGACAGACGACAGATGTCTTTCTGTCCAACACAGCGACACCTGCTCACTTTTACGGCTGGTTTAAGTGTTAATTAAATGACCCAGTAAGTCATTAATGTGGACTCTTCTCATCAACTGAAACGTAAAAGTAAATCCAGAACCAGACTTTGACGTTAACGTGACCCATATCTGCAGGTTCCTCTGACTCATTTTCTGTTGTCTTGCGTCACCTGTGGTTCCCAAAACACTATAAAAAGACACGTAGCCTATTTTTCCTCAACGTCTGACATTAAATCAGAGTAAAGTTTCCAGTTTCAGGTCGGTTTGATCAACAACTTTATTTCTGATGTTTCAGAGTCTCAATCATGTCCTCAGTATCTGGTCTCGTTGTCTCTAAACTGTCTGTCTCGGCTCAGTGGTTCTGGTTTCCTTCCAGAAGCTTCTCTCAGTAGTTTCCTGAATTCTGGTCCGGTTCCTCCTGACAGAACCGGAGGAACTGGGTCAGGTCTGGAGGTCTCCTGTTCAGCTCTGACCACAGATGTTCTCCAGGACTGAGATCAGGTCTTTGTGATGTCATGGACTCTGTAGTCCTGAAGCCTCTTAGTAACTAATCTGGTGGTGCGTTCAGGGTCGTCGTCCATCTGGGGACCCGTTAGTGTACAAGCTTTAACTTCCTGGCTGAGTGGTCCTTCAGTCCATGTTGGTCCAGGACTGGTTTCTCTGTGGATGATGACCCTCTCTGACCAGCTTCAGCAGCTGTTCAGGTTCTGTTCTGGGGTTGGTCCAGGTCCATCTCTGGGACTCAAAACCGTCTCTTTCCTGAGGACTATGATGGTGGACGTTCCCATGGTGGTTCTACTGGTGGAGAACTGTTGGAGCAGATGAACGTGGCTCCTTCAGATGTCTGGTAGCTGGACCAGGATGAACCAGACTGGTGGAGGTCCACAGTTCGGAGATCCTGAAACTTTTTACAGTGTTTGACCTGCAGCTTCTGCTGCAGGTGAAACTTTTTACAGCGTTTGACCTGCAGCTTCTGCTGCTGGTGAAACTTTTTACAGCATTTGACCTGCAGCTTCTGCTGCTGGTGAAACTTTTTACAGCGTTTGACCTACAGCTTCTGCTGCTGGTGAAACTTTTTACAGCGTTTGACCTGCAGCTTCTGCTGCAGGTGAAACTTTTTACAGCGTTTGACCTGCAGCTTCTGCTGCTGTGCAAAGATTCAAGGAGGATAATAATCACAATGAAAAAAAAAAGAGAATCTGATGAATGTAAAAAGGTTCAAAGGATGTGAAAGCCTCAAACATTTACGTGGTCTGTGTAAGTGTGTGCGTGCGTGTGCGTGCACGTACCAGGAGGGTGTAGTTTCCACTGTGGGTCTGAAGCAGTCTGTAGGTATAAACCACCTTCTGTTTGCTGCAGACACAAACATGGAGATGAGACAATAACTATAACAGGAAATTATGACGTCATCCTGATAACTCTGATATCACGACGAACAACATATATATTTTTGTCAACACGGCAGTGTCTCGCTCCCTCTGAGCCTTAAATGACTGGCAGTGAATGTTATGTTCAAGTGACGTCGGCATAATCAGAAAAACGATTACTCAATCAGGAAAATCAAGAATACCCCCTCATGCCAGAAAACAACTCTTCATAATTTTAGTAGTTGCTGACATTTAATTGATATTTGCAGTATTTTCCCTCATGTTACACATAAAAAATAGAAAAAATTGATTAGGCCGAAAGAATGACTTGCAAACGGGGGAACGAAGGAATTTACATTACACCTTGAATGCAGCATTGTGGAACAGTGGGTTGAAAAAAAAACCAAACATGGCGATGATGGTGGAGAACTTCGTTCAAGTTTCAGAAGAAGATAGTTCGCTGGTTATTTATGACGAATGCTCCGAGTGAAAGAGGGAAAAATAGCACAAGCTTTAATACGTCAAAACCGATCAGCCACCTGAAACTTAACCATCACTTTCATGGAGTTTTGAAATCACGCTAACGTGGGCTAACGTGAGTTAACGTGAGCTAATGTGAGCTAACATGAGCTAACGTGAGCTAACGTGAGCTAACATGAGCTAACGTGAGCTAACATGAG
Source organism: Hirundichthys speculiger (assembly GCA_018398805.1). NCBI lineage: Eukaryota > Metazoa > Chordata > Actinopteri > Beloniformes > Exocoetidae > Hirundichthys > Hirundichthys speculiger. The sequence goes on from JAGFBZ010001453.1 coordinate 80,767, forward strand.
CTAACATGAGCTAACGTGAGCTAACGCTAACGTGAGCTAACATGAGCTAACATGAGCTAACGTGAGCTAACATGAGCTAACGTGAGCTAACGTGAGCTAACGTGAGCTAACGTGAGCTAACGTGAGCTAACGTGAGCTAACGTGAGCTAACGTGAGCTAACATGAGCTAACGTGAGCTAACGTGAGCTAAGTGAGCAACTGTGAGCTAACGTGGCTAACATGAGTAAGCAAAGAGCAAGCCAGTCAAGTCAACCTCTCCTCTCCTCTCTGCTCATCGCCATCATCTCTCTCATCTAAAGCTTCCATGAGATTAAAAAAAAAAAAACTACTAAACCTCATTTACTTTAATTAAAGGTTTTCATTTGAATGGAACCACAAGCCAAAATCCTTTAAACATAATTTCTTTGTTACTATGAGTGCACTTTTTTAGTTTATTTACACAGACAAGTCCAACTCGTGTCAGTACATTATGACCTGTGCATTATTTTTTTTATTGTAGAAATGAATTTTTTCAGTTAGTAATTCTGATTCATGTATTTCCATCAGTTCAAGGAGCCTTTATTTTTTATATCAGTCAGTAATGAACCTTATTTAAGTTAATGTGAGATATCAAAAAGCTTTACGAAAATGTTTGAGAGGCTTGCAAATAGTTTTTCATTGTAAAAAATAAATATCTGTTCATTTAAAGAGTCAAAACTGATTTTGATTTTGTTCATAGTATTGATGTAATGATCTTAGGTATATGTGTGTGTTATCGGTTATCGGTTTTAAACAGTTATCGTGCATCCCTAGATGAGAGCATTAGTTCAATGTGGCAGTGAGAGGAAACATCTGAGAGAACTGACGCTCTGCAACTAATAAATACAAACATATAAATAAAAATAAAACCCAGTTCTGCTCAGTGACTCATGCAAATCAAACCTCCTTCAAGTGTGAATAATTTAGCAGCTGGACAAACAGATAAAGACGCTTCATCTGCACATGCAGGTCTGTCTGGTGTAACGTACACATGTGCACGTGTCATGGAACAGGAAGAGGCAGCGATCAACCACAGCATCATCTCAACCACAGCTGGTGAAGAGGACACTCAGAGACAACCGAGACTATTAAAGGACGCCAGCGTCTTTCTGTTTCACCATGAACCTGTAAAAACGTCTTTACAGAAACGCTGAGACGCCACGGAGAAACGTAAAAAATAGGGCCGGGCAACCATTAACATTTTTTAACGCGATTAATCGCATTATTTCCCTGATTAATCACGATTAATCGCATCGTATACACAAAATCAGATAATGAATTCAAAAGTAGTGTAAAGGTCACTTTTATTTAAATGTTCTGCTGCCATATGAACTAAAGTGTCATAACATTTGTTGTTCAAACACTTTTAACATCAGCACTTGTCAGTAACACATATTTAGTGTAAATCTCATCTTAAAAAATGTCAAATAAAATAAAGCTTATTATTATTTTGTTACATTTTTCATTTTTTAATCTAACACAAAAAAAAAAAAAAAAACCAAAATAAAATGCCTGTTTTATTATATTTCAATTTTAGACTTGGATCAAAAATACGACCACAGAACTGAAATTAGTTTTATAATCGAGGACTGGACTTTCTGTTGTCGTTACACATCTGAGCCACTAGATGGAGCTGCACTGCAGTAACCAGCTAGAGAACAGCAGGACAGTGAACACATGGAGCAGATCTGATGGAACATGGAGGAATGACCACAAACGTTTTGTTGCAGTATAGATTTAGGGCGCAAAAAATACGTTTTAAATACAACATTGATTGTTGTTTTCTAACTTTCAACTTTTAGGTTAATGTAATATTATTATTATTATTATTATTTTTTTAATTATTATTATTATTATACTTTATTGGTATGGGCAGATCATTTAGAAGTATATATTTTTATTAACCTTTGCACTGTGTTTGTGATTTATGTTTTCAGGGATAAGCAGAAAAGTTTGGAGGACTACTATCAGACGGAAAAAAAAACACTCCCCCTGATTTATTGAAAGAAATGTTTATTTCTTTTATTATTCTTTGTAAAGTCCAGTAACTACTAAAAGTTAAACTACTGTTCACTTAACTGTAACAGGCCTAATACTTGAATTTATTTGTTATTTATTTCACAGATTTAAATGTTAAAAAGTTGCTGCTGTCACACATTGTGTTGTTTTGTAAATTGCAGCTGTCACCGCTGCTGTTATTTTTTATTTATTATATGTTGATAAGATTTTGGTTCAGATTGTGTTTTTTGCAGTTTTATTTATTAAAGGAAAGTTTTATTTTATTATAGGATTCCATTGCACTACAACTGTGTGCACTTTATTGTTGTATTGTTCAATAAAATTCATTTTTGAACTTGAAAGAAGAAATTTGTGTTTTATTCATGGAGATAAATTAGCATTAATTGCTATATAGGTCAAATTATGGGGAGATAATCGATAATCGAATCGGATTTAAAAATGAATCGTTAGATTAATCGATGCATCGAAAAACTATTTTCTAGATTAATCGATTACATAAATAATCGTTTAACCCAGCCCTATCCAGAATATTATTTTTCAGACAGAATTGTTAATATTTCTACCTGAACTGTAAAGTTAACGGATTTTTACCGTTCTCCATGTCTGTTTTAGCTTTCCCTTATGTTTACTGTTTTACGGTTCTGCAGCAGCCAGAAACAGACTTTTCAAAACAAAAGCATGTGAGCAACATGCGTTAATGCACGATAAAATAAATGTCGGCGTTAATAAATAAATGCGCTAACTCGTTAATAACGCGTTAACTTGCCCAGCCCTGGTAAAAAACAATCAGGAAAAAGGAAATGATTGAAGCTACTGAGTCCAGAGGTCTCAGGACTGACATCCAGGTCCTCGGGGGTCTCCGGGTCTGGACCGACTCAGATTCAGAGGAGCTCCTCCCTGCCGTCACCTCCAGAACGGGGCGGGTCCACCGGTCTGCAGGGGTCCGGTCCGGTTGGGTCACAGATCCAAACCAAACGGGGCTCTGAGGTCTGCGGGGGGGCGGTCAGGAGGGGAAGAGACTCAGGTGACTAAACTGCTGCGTTCAACAAACGCTCAAGCTGCTGTAAAACCACCGTCGTGCTGTGAAGACCGACCCGGAACCGACCCGGACTGACCTGGACCGACCCGGACTGACTCAGACCGACCAGACCAACCTAGACCGACCCGGACCGACCCAGGCTGACCCAGATCGACACGAACCGATCAGGACCGACCCTGACTGACTCGGACCGACCCAGACCGACCGGACCAACCCAGACCGACCCGGCCCGACCCAGGCAGACCCAGACCGACCCGAACTGACCGGACCAACCCAGATCAACCTGGACCCCAGCTGACCCAGACCGACCCAGACCGACCCGGACTGACCCTGACTGACTCGGACCGACCCAGACCGACCGGGCCAACCCAGACCGACCCGGACCGACCCAGGCTGACCCAGACTGACCCGGACTGACCCAGGGCGACCTGGACTGACCTGGACCGACCCTGACTGACTCAGACCGACCAGACCAACCCAGACCGACCCGGACTGACCCAGGCTGACACGAACCAACCCGGACCGACCTGGACTGACTCGGACCAACCCAGGGCGACAAGAACCGACCTGGGCTGACCTGGACCGACCCGGACTGACCCAGGGCGACATGAACCGACCAGGACCGACCGTGACTGACTCGGACCGACCCAGGCTGACCCAGGCTGACCCGGACTGACCCAGGCTGACCCGGGCTGACCCAGGCCGACACGAACCAACCCGGACCAACCCGGACTGACTCGAACCGACCCAGACCGACCAGACCAACCCGGACCAATCCGGACTGACCCCAACTGACCCGGATTGACCCGGGCCAACACAAACTGACCCGGACTGACACAAATTGACCCGGACCGACCCAGACTGACCCGGGCCGACACAAACTGACCCAGACCGACACGAATTGACCTGGACTGACCCGAACTGACCCGGGCCGACCTGGACTGATCCGGGCCGACACGAACCGACCCGGACCAACACGAACTGACTCGCACTGACCCGGACTGAGCAGGGCCGACCCAGACCGACCTGGTCTGACCAGGGCCGACACAAATCGACTTGGACCGACACGAACTGACCCGGGCCAACACGAACCGACCCAGACCAACATGAACTGACCCAGACCGACCTGGACAGACCCAGGCTGACCCGGACCGACACAAATAGACCCAGACTGACCCGGGCCAACACGAACCGACCTGGACCGACCCGGACCGACCCAGGCCCGCTGCCCCCTTTCCTCCGTCTGACCCAACTTCCTGTCAAACATCTTTCTAGAAACACCAAACATGAGTTAAACGAGAATTAAACGTGCATTAAACAAGACTCAAATGTGAATTAAACGTGAATTACACATGAATTAAATGTGACTTAAACAAGAATTAAACATAAATTAAACGAGAATTAAACATGAATTAAACGTGAATTAAACGTGAATAAAACGCGAATTAAACGTGAATTACACATGAATTAAACGTGAATTACACATGAATTACATGTGACTTAAACGAGAATTAAACATAAATTAAACGAGAATTAAACATGAATTAAACGTGAATTAAACGTGAATAAAACGCGAATTAAACGTGAATTACACATGAATTAAACGTGAATTACACATGAATTACATGTGACTTAAACGAGAATTAAACGTGAATTAAACATGAATTAAACGAGAATTAAATGTGAATTAAACAAGAATTAAACAGGAATTAAACGTGAATTAAACAAGAATTTAACGTGAATTTAACATGACTCAAACGAGAATTAAATGTGAATTAAACAAGAATTAAACAGGAATTAAACGTGAATTAAACAAGAATTTAACGTGAATTTAACATGACTCAAACATGAATTAAACGAGAATTAAACATGAATTAAACATAAATTATAATGAGTTTATTCTCTTCTTGCTGTGCTGCTAAAATACACGACTAAATTCTGGGTGGAAGTGACTCACTTCTGGTGAACACCTGCTCACAAGACATTTCTGCTCGTTGTTTTGATTTTATTTATCTATTTTTACATGTTCCTGGGTCTTCATTTCTCAGCGTCCTCGAGCTGAGAATTATCTTCACTCGTCTCTGCGCCGTAGCGGGTCTGGTTTTGCGGCCGTTTGATTTTAACTTAACCATTTTTTATGATTGTTTTTAATGGTCTCAACCCCGTGGACATCTACCAGATCTGAACTGGAACAAGAGTTGTTGTCCAGTAAAAACATCTTCTCACCAGCACTGAGCCATTTTCACCCAGTTTAGTGGGGTTTTTTATAACTATTTTAGCTGGTAATTTTTTACAGTGCAGCCTGCAGGCCTCAGCAGTAGAAGCTTTTATCTGACGGCGATTTTTTAATTATTCTGTTTATTTATTAAAGCAGATTCTTCATAAAAGTTTAAATGCGCAGAATGTTGCATTTTTATTTACTTTTTATAAATGAATAAATAAAAACTTAATCTGACTGTGAATTTTTGAAAAAATAAATAAATAAACAGATGAAAGAATTAGAGATGCGCGGATGAACCGTGCACCCGCGGGCGGAGCGGATAATCCGCATATCGGGCGGATGACTCGTCAAAAAATAATACTTTAATTAAATTCGGGCGGGTTGCGGTTGAAGCACTCAAATAATAATAAGAAAAAATATTTTACATATTATTAAAAAGGATGGCGGGTCGGTTTCGGTTTTGAAAATTGGTGAAAAAAACGTTCCTGCAAATGGATAGCGGGCGGATAGAGATTTTAAGAAGCGGTTGCGGGTTAAAATATACGTCATCCGCGCATCTCTAGAAAGAATGAGGCGGTAAAGCGAGTCTATGTCTTAATTGAATCATCCTCTGAGAATAAAGAATATAGTTGCTTTTAACAGAGATGCTGCTGCGTACGAGAGAAATGACATTTATATCTGCTGACGTGTAGAGTAAAAATAAAAATAAACCTTGATTTAACAAGCTTCATATTTACTTACAGATAATTAGCATCATTTTACAAAGATTTGACTGTAATTTAAGAGAGCAGGAAATTTACAAGAAATGTCTGTTATTTTACAGTTTTGGAGGCTATTTTTAGAAAACAGTAAAACTACTGTAAAAATTTAGAGTTATTTGCCGTAAAATTAGGAATTTTTTTTACAGTGTGGTGCTGTAAATAGTCACAAAAAAATAAAAATAAAAAAGCAGAAGCTAAAGACTTTCAACCTGCTGCTTCTGAGGTGAAGGTTTCACAGCCTGAAGCTGGACCTGGACTCTGGGTAGTCCTGCTCCTGCCTGGTTCTGGTTCTGGTTCTGGTTCTGTATGACTTTCACACTAAAGCCCAAACTCACGCGCTCATAAGATCACTTCCATGAAATGAACTGAAACCGGTCCAGTGCTTGTTTTCATTTTCTTCTTGGTGGGAAAAGTCCTGTAGTTTACTACCAGAACTGGAACCGGACCACCAGACCGACCCGGTCCATCTGGACACGAGCAGATGTTTCTGCTGTCAGTTTATGTCACTTTTAATGAGTTTAAAGGTTGTTAAGTTCACAGTTTCAGTTCTGGCTGAGATGCAGAGACTAACTCATCACAGTTAGTGACGTCAGAGCTCTTCAGTTATTTACAGAATCATTTACAGTGAAATTAAAGCTCCTGAACCGAACCGAACCGAACCAGGACGGTTTTAGAGAGGAGGACTCACTAGACGCAGAGACACATGGCCCCCTGGATGGTCTCGCTGTCCCGGATCAGGTAGGCTCCGTCCTTGTTCTTCCTCCCCAGAACCTCCTCGCACTCTGCCTTGCTCATGGGTCCGTGGTAGCACGCCGGCGGAGCCGCTGCCATGATGGACCGGGGCCGACGGCCGACTGACGGGCATCCGCGTCAGCGCGCGCTCACACACCCCCGCTTCTGCTTTTTTTTTTTTTTTTTTTTTTTAACGTCTCGGTTTCTGAGAGGCGGACCGCGGGCCGGTGGTGTCCCCGGTCCCCGGGGCCCGGGATGAAGGAGCGGAGACGGGAGGAGGTCTGCGTTCTCCGCGTGCAGGTCTGTCAAGAAAAGTCCGACCAGAGAGAAAAAAAAACCACCACGTCAGCCTTCACAGGAAGTCTGCTGCACAAAAATAAAAAAAATAAAAAATAAAAGTTAGCTGCTGAAAGTTCAGTGAAACACTGACACCATGTGACCGCTGGAACAGGTGCGACCTGAACACGTCACGTGGTCTGGAGGCGAGAAAACAACAGCAGCAATGCAGATACATGAACGTTTAAAACTCACAGAGGGGTTATCGACTCCCCCCCCCCCCCCCCCCCCTACCCCCCTGACACGTCACACGGACGTTTCCAGGAACCGGGTTGAGGTCTGATGACCACATGCGGGTTACTGACGTCATTCTAACGCCTCTCCAATGATCTGAGGGACAACAGCAGCACTGGAGGCGCGCGGTTCTGGGCGGGGCCACCGGAGAAGCAAGACGGGTGACAGTAAGACGGGACCTTGCTGGTCCCCGCTAATCCCTACTGGTCCCCGCTGGTCCCTACTGGTGCCCGCTAGTCCCTGCTAGCCCTTACTGGTCCCTGCTGGTCCTTGATGGTCCCTACTGGTCCTTGCTGGTCCCTGCTGGTCCCCGCTAATCCCTACTGGTCCCCGCTGGTCCCTGCTGGTGCCCGCTAGTCTCCGCTAGTCCTCGCTGGTCCTCAATGGTCCCCTCTGGTCCTTGCGGGTCCCTACTGGTCCTTGCTGGTCCCCGCTGGTCCCTGCTGGTGCCCGCTAGTCCTCGCTGGTTCTTGCTGGTCCCTACTGGTCCCTACTGGTCCCCGCTGGTCCCTGCTCGTCCTTGATGGTCCCTACTAGTCCTTGCTGGTCCCTGCTGGTCCCCGCTAATCCCTACTGCTCCCCGCTGGTCCCTGCTGGTGCGTGATAGTCCCCGCTGGTTCTTGCTGGTTCCTACTGGTCCCTGCTAGTCTCCGCTAGTCCTCGCTGGTCCTCAATGGTCCCCTCTGGTCCTTGCGGGTCCCTACTGGTCCCCGCTAGACCCTATTGGTCCCTGTTGGTCCTCGCTGGTCCCTGCTGGTCCCTGCTGGTCCCCGCTAGTCCCTACTGGTCCTCGCTGCTCCCTGCTGGTCCTCGCTGGTCCCTACTGGTCCCCGCTAGCCCTTACTGTTCCCTGCTAGTCCCTACTGGTCCCTGCTGGTTCCTACTGGTCCCTTACTGGTCCCCGCTAGCCCTTACTGTTTCCTGCTAGTCCCTACTGGTCCCTGCTGGTCCCTGCTGGTCCCTGCTAGCCCTTACTGGTCCCAGCTAGCCCTTACTGTTCCCTGCTAGTCCTTACTGGTCCCTGCTGGTCCCTACTGGTCCCTGCTGGTCCCTGCTAGCCCTTACTGGTCCCCGCTAGCCCTTACTGTTCCCTGCTAGTCCCTACTGGTCCCTGCTGGTCCCCGCTAGTCTAATAACGAGGAAAACTGGGTTGATTGTGTTTGGAGTTGGTGAGCAGCGCAGCAGACGTTTGTGCCTCCGTGTGGTCAGAAGTGGCATTACTACATAGAGTGACTTTAAAATGAGGTTAATTAAGACAATTAGTTCTGTCAGCGTATACAATGCGATTAATCGTGATTAATCAGGGAAATCATGCGATTAATCGCGATTAAACATTTTAATTGTTGCCCAGCCTTGGTATTAGAGGAGGAGTCTTGGATGTAGCACCGGATCTCTCAGTGATCCGGTCCATATCTCCTAATAAACACCTTCATCCAAAAACACGACCACATGTCTGTTTGGACCCTGAAGATTCCAGTTATCCGCCTGAATCCTGCTCTGGTTCTGCTTTGGTTCTGCTCTGGTTCTGCTTTGGTTCTGCTCTGGTTCTGCTCTGGTTCTGCTCTGGTTCTGCTTTGGTTCTGCTCTGGTTCTGCTTTGGTTCTGCTCTGGTTCTGCTTTGGTTCTGCTTTGGCTCTGCTCTGGTTCTGCTCTGGTTCTGCTTTGGTTCTGCTTTGGCTCTGCTCTGGTTCTGCTTTGGTTCTGCTCTGGTTTGTGGTTGTTAGAGTATCTATCACCTCGGTTTCAGAAGCAGAAGCAGTTCTTGTAGGCTAAATTTAGCATACTTAGCTCTGTGTTAGCTGTCAAAATAAACAAACCTGGTTCCAGCATTCACACCAGTCTGGACCTCCTGCAGAAGAACCTGAGCTCTGATCCATGACCTCCCCGGTGGATCCTCTGACCCGTTATGAAGTCAGGACAGACTAGAGGACTTAATCCCTTTAAGCGGTCAGAACACCGTGGCTGTACGCTGACCTCTCACCTGGCTCTTACCTGCTCTTACCTGCTCTTACCTGGCTCTCACCTGGCTCTTACCTGGCTCTTACCTGGCTCTTGGCTCTCACCTGCTCTTACCTACCTGCTCTTACCTGCTCTCACCTGGCTCTCACCTGGCTCTCACCTGGCTCTCACCTGGCTCTTACCTGGCTCTTACCTGGCTCCTACCTGGCTCTTACGTGGCTCTTACCTGCTCTTACCTGGCTCTCACCTGGCTCTCACCTGGCTCTTACCTGGCTCTTACCTGGCTCTTACCTGGCTCTTACCTGGCTCTTACCTGGCTCTCACCTGGCTCTCACCTGGCTCTCACCTGGCTCTCACCTGGCTCTTACCTGGCTCTCACCTGGCTCTCACCTGGCTCTTACCTGGCTCTTACCTGGCTCTTACCTGGCTCTTACCTGGGCTCTCACCTGGCTCTCACCTGGCTCTCTCCTGGCTCTTACCTGGCTCTCACCTGGCTCTCACCTGGCTCTTACCTGGCTCTTACCTGGCTCTTTACCTGGCTCTTACCTGCTCTTACCTGGCTCTCACCTGGCTCTTACCTGGCTCTTACCTGGCTCTTACCTGGCTCTCACCTGGCTCTTACCTGGCTCTTACCTGGCTCTTACCTGCTCTTACCTGGCTCTTACCTGGCTCTTACCTGGCTCTCACCTGGCTCTCACCTGGCTCTTACCTGGCTCTTACCTGGCTCTTACCTGCTCTTACCTGGCTCTCACCTGGCTCTCACCTGGCTCTCACCTGGCTCTTACCTGGCTCTTACCTGGCTCTTACCTGGCTCCTACCTGGCTCTTACCTGGCTCCTACCTGGCTCTCACCTGGCTCTCACCTGGCTCTCACCTGGCTCTTACCTGGCTCTTACCTGGCTCTTACCTGCTCTTACCTGGCTCCTACCTGGCTCTCACCTGGCTCTTACCTGGCTCTTACCTGGCTGTTACCTGGCTCTTACCTGGCCGTTCACCTGGATGTGGTTTATTTGACAGCAGAGTGGAACCGTGCAGGAGTTCAAAGGTGAATGAAGCTGGTGGATCCAGTAGATCCTGAACGGGTTTATAATCTCTGATCCTGGAGGTTCACACACCTGATGGTGGGTCACATGTACGACTCACCTTTAACCACCAGGGGGCACAAACTCCCAGGATCTGGTCTTGGACGGTCAGATCTGGTATCTGTTTGGACCTTCAGCATCTTCTCCCCTGGTCCCGGGTTCCAGGAGCAGCTGGATCTTAAACTGAGCTCAGGCAGGGATGAACCCTGGTTCTGTTGATGACCTTCACTTCTTAAATGACTTTTCTTTCGACCTTTTCCATTTGGTCCCTGTCCTGGTTCCTGTAGTGGTTCCTGTCGCGGTCCCTGTCCTGGTTCCAGTAGTGGTTCCTGTGGTGGTTCCTGTCCTAGTTCCTGTCGTGGTCCTTGTCCTGGTTCCTGTAGTGGTTCCTGTCGCGGTCCCTGTCCTGGTTCCAGTGGTGGTTCCTGTCCTAGTTCCTGTCGTGGTCCTTGTCCTGGTTCCTGTAGTGGTTCCTGTGGTGGTTCCTGTCCTAGTTCCTGTCGTGGTCCTTGTCCTGGTTCCTGTAGTGGTTCCTGTAGTGGTTCCTGTCACGGTCCCTGTTCTGGTTCCGGTGGTGGTTCCTGTCCTGGTTCCTGTAGAGGTTCCTGTCCTGGTTCCTGTCGTGGTCCCTGTCCTGGTTCCAGTCGTGGTCCCTGTCCTGGTTCCTGTTGTGGTCCAGTTCAGACTGCTGGTCCTGGGTTGGACCCAGATAGGTGCTGGAAACCAGCAGAAGCTTGAACAGACTTGTGGCTGAGAGGAGGACAGATGTTGCTGTGGAGGACATGTCCTCGTCCTCTGCTCTCTCTGTCCCTGAGAGAGGAGGACAGATGTTGCTGTGGAGGACATGTCCTCGTCCTCTGCTCTCTCTGTCCCTGAGAGAGGAGGACAGATGTTGCTGTGGAGGTCATGTCCTCGTCCTCGTCTCTCTGTCCCTCAGAGAGGAGGACAGATGTTGCTGTGGAGGACATGTCCTCGTCCTCTGCTCTCTCTGTCCCTGAGAGAGGAGGACAGATGTTGCTGTGGAGGACATGTCCTCGTCCTCTGCTCTCTCTGTCCCTGAGAGAGGAGGACAGATGTTGCTGTGGAGGTCATGTCCTCGTCCTCGTCTCTCTGTCCCTCAGAGAGGAGGACAGATGTTGCTGTGGAGGACATGTCCTCGTCCTCTGCTCTCTCTGTCCCTGAGAGAGGAGGACAGATGTCGCTGTGGAGGACATGTCCTCGTCCTCTGCTCTCTCTGTCCCTCAGAGAGGAGGACAGATGTTGCTGTGGAGGACATGTCCTTGTCCTCTGCTCTCTCTGTCCCTGAGAGAGGAGGACAGATGTCGCTGTGGAGGACATGTCCTCGTCTCTCTGTCCCTCAGGGAGGAGGACAGATGTTGCTGTGGAGGACATGTCCTCGTCCTCTGCTCTCTCTGTACCTGAGAGAGGAGGACAGATGTCGCTGTGGAGGACATGTCCTCGTCCTCTGCTCTCTCTGTCCCTCATAGAGGAGGTCAGATGTTGCTGGGGAGGACATGTCTTCGTCCTCGTCTCTCCGTCCCTCAGAGAGGAGGACAGATATTTCTGTGGAGGACATGTCCTCGTCCTCTGCTCTCTCTGTCCCTGAGAGAGGAGGACAGATGTCGCTGTGGAAGACATGTCCTCGTCCTCTGCTCTCTCTGTCCCTCAGAGAGGAGGACAGATGTTGCTGTGGAGGACATGTCCTTGTCCTCTGCTCTCTCTGTCCCTGAGAGAGGAGGACAGATGTCGCTGTGGAGGACATGTCCTCGTCTCTCTGTCCCTCAGGGAGGAGGACAGATGTTGCTGTGGAGGACATGTCCTCGTCCTCTGCTCTCTCTGTACCTGAGAGAGGAGGACAGATGTCGCTGTGGAGGACATGTCCTCGTCCTCTGCTCTCTCTGTCCCTCATAGAGGAGGTCAGATGTTGCTGGGGAGGACATGTCTTCGTCCTCGTCTCTTCGTCCCTCAGAGAGGAGGACAGATATTTCTGTGGAGGACATGTCTTCGTTCTCGTCTCTGTCCCTCAGAGAGGAGGACAGATATTTCTGTGGAGGACATGTCTTCGTCCTCGTCTCTGTCCCTCAGAGAGGAGGACAGATATTTCTGTGGAGGACATGTCTTCGTCCTCGTCTCTGTCCCTCAGAGAGGAGGACAGATGTTGCTGTGGAGGACATGTCCTCGTCCTCTGCTCTCTCTGTCCCTGAGAGAGGAGGACAGATGTTGCTGTGGAGGACATGTCCTCGTCCTCTGCTCTCTCTGTCCCTGAGAGAGGAGGACAGATGTTGCTGTGGAGGACATGTCCTCGTCCTCTGCTCTCTCTGTCCCTCATAGAGGAGGTCAGATGTTGCTGGGGAGGACATGTCTTCGTCCTCGTCTCTCCGTCCCTCAGAGAGGAGGACAGATATTTCTGTGGAGGACATGTCTTCGTCCTCGTCTCTGTCCCTCAGAGAGGAGGACAGATATTTCTGTGGAGGACATGTCTTCGTCCTCGTCTCTGTCCCTCAGAGAGGAGGACAGATGTTGCTGTGGAGGACATGTCCTCGTCCTCTGCTCTCTCTGTCCCTCAGAGAGGAGGACAGATGTTGCTGTGGAGGACATGTCCTCGTCCTCTGCTCTCTCCGTCCCTGAGAGAGGAGGACAGATGTTTCTGTGGAGGACATGTCCTCGTCCTCTGCTCTCTGTCCCTCAGAGAGGAGGACAGATGTTTCTGTGAAGGACATGTCCTCGTCCTCGTCTCTCTGTCCCTCAGAGAGGGGGACAGATGTCGCTGTGGAGGACATGTCCTCGTCTTCATCTCTCCGTCCCTCAGAGAGGAGGACAGATGTTGCTGTGGAGGACATGTCCTCGTCCTCTGCTCTCTCTTTGTCCCTCAGAGAGGAGGACAGATGTTTCTGTGGAGGACATGTCCTCGTCCTCGTCTCTCCGTCCCTCAGAGAGGAGGACAGATGTTTCTGTGGAGGACATGTCCTCGTCCTCGTCTCTCCGTCCCTCAGAGAGGAGGACAGATGTTGCTGTGGAGGACATGTCCTCGTCCTCTGCTTTCTCTGTCCCTCAGAGAGGAGGACAGATGTTGCCGTGGAGGACATGTCCTCGTCCTCTGCTCTCTCTGTCCCTCAGAAAGGAGGACAGATGTTGCTGTGGAGGACATGCCTTCGTCTTCGTCTCTCCGTCCCTCAGAAAGGAGGACAGATGTTGCTGTGGAGGACATGCCTTCGTCTTCGTCTCTCCGTCCCTCAGAGAGGAGGACAGATGTTTCTGTGGAGGACATGTCCTCGTCCTCTGCTCTCTCCGTCCCTCAAAGAGGAGGACAGATGTTGCTGTGGAGGACATGTCCTCGTCCTCGTCTCTCCGTCCCTCAGAGAGGAGGACAGATGTTGCTGTGGAGGACATGTCCTCGTCCTCGTCTCTCTCTGTCCCTCAGAGACCACTGATTGCCGGGTTCAGATGTTCAGTCCCTCGCTGGGCCTCATCCGTCTGTAAAAGGAAAATTACAGGTGTCAGCTGGGTTCTGTGGGTCCGGGGCGGGTCGGCCCGCTCCGTGGAGCTATTAATAACCGGCGCTGGCGTGGCCCGGCGGCGACCGCACACGCAGACACAGACAGACTCGAACCGACAACCTGATAGAGACTGGAGACTGGAGACTGGAGACTGGACCCACCCAGCCGGGTCTCTGCAGAACCAGACCGAACGCTGCAGCAGTTAAACATCTAAAGGTCCGATTGTATTGTTATCAAAAAATAAACCGACTGGTCTCACCTGCCAGTCCTGGTTCTGGTCCAGTCCTGGTTCTGGTCCAGTCCTGGTGCTGGTCCAGTCCTGGTTTTGGTCCAGTCC
>JAGFBZ010001453.1:102500-119362 GCA_018398805.1 Hirundichthys speculiger
CATCCCACCTGTAGGTGGCGGTCGTCGTCATCATCGTCATCATCATCATCCCACCTGTAGGTGGCGGTCATCATCATCATCCCACCTGTAGGTGGCGGTCGTCGTCATCATCGTCATCATCATCATCCCACCTGTAGGTGGCGGTCATCATCATCATCATCCCACCTGTAGGTGGCGGTCATCATCATCATCATCCCACTTGTAGGTGGCGGTCGTCGTCATCATCATCATCCCACCTGTAGGTGGCGGTCATCATCATCGTCATCCCACCTGTAGGTGGCGGTCATCGTCATTATCATCCCACCTGTAGATGGCGGTCATCGTCATCATCATCATCCCACCTGTAGGTGGCGGTCATCATCATCGTCATCCCACCTGTAGGTGGCGGTCATCGTCATCATCATCATCCCACCTGTAGGTGGCGGTCATCGTCATCATCATCATCCCACCTGTAGGTGGCGGTCGTCGTCATCATCATCATCCCACCTGTAGGTGGCGGTCATCATCATCAGCATCCCACCTGTAGGTGGCGGTCGTCGTCATCATCATCATCCCACCTGTAGGTGGCGGTCATCGTCATCATCATCCCACCTGTAGGTGGCGGTCTTCATCATCATCATCATCCCACCTGTAGGTGGCGGTCATCGTCATCATCATCATCCCACCTGTAGGTGGCGGTCATCGTCATCATCATCATCATCATCATCATCATCATCCCACCTGTAGGTGGCGGTCATCATCATCATCATCATCCCACCTGTAGGTGGCGGTCATCGTCATCATCATCCCACCTGTAGGTGGCGGTCATCATCATCATCATCTCACCTGTAGGTGGCGGTCGTCGTCATCATCATCCCACCTGTAGGTGGCGGTCATCATCATCATCGTCATCCCACTTGTAGGTGGCGGTCGTCGTCATCATCATCCCACCTGTAGGTGGCGGTCGTCGTCATCATCATCATCCCACCTGTAGGTGGCGGTCATCATCATCGTCATCCCACCTGTAGGTGGCGGTCATCGTCATTATCATCCCACCTGTAGGTGGCGGTCATCGTCATCATCATCATCCCACCTGTAGGTGGCGGTCATCATCATCATCATCCCACCTGTAGGTGGCGGTCATCATCATCATCATCCCACTTGTAGGTGGCGGTCGTCGTCATCATCATCATCATCCCACCTGTAGGTGGCGGTCGTCGTCATCGTCATCATCATCATCCCACCTGTAGGTGGCGGTCATCATCATCATCCACCTGTAGGTGGCGGTCGTCGTCATCATCATCATCATCCCACCTGTAGGTGGCGGTCATCATCATCATCATCCCACCTGTAGGTGGCGGTCATCATCATCATCATCCCACTTGTAGGTGGCGGTCGTCGTCATCATCATCATCCCACCTGTAGGTGGCGGTCATCATCATCGTCATCCCACCTGTAGGTGGCGGTCATCGTCATTATCATCCCACCTGTAGATGGCGGTCATCGTCATCATCATCATCCCACCTGTAGGTGGCGGTCATCATCATCGTCATCCCACCTGTAGGTGGCGGTCATCGTCATCATCATCATCCCACCTGTAGGTGGCGGTCATCGTCATCATCATCATCCCACCTGTAGGTGGCGGTCGTCGTCATCATCATCCCACCTGTAGGTGGCGGTCATCATCATCATCATCATCCATCCCACCTGTAGGTGGCGGTCGTCGTCATCATCATCATCCCACCTGTAGGTGGCGGTCATCGTCATCATCATCATCATCCCACCTGTAGGTGGCGGTCTTCATCATCATCATCATCATCCACCTGTAGGTGGCGGTCATCGTCATCATCATCATCCCACCTGTAGGTGGCGGTCATCGTCATCATCATCATCATCATCATCATCATCATCATCCCACCTGTAGGTGGCGGTCATCATCATCATCATCACATCCCACCTGTAGGTGGCGGTCATCATCGTCATCATCATCATCCCACCTGTAGGTGGCGGTCATCATCATCATCATCATCTCACCTGTAGGTGGCGGTCGTCGTCATCATCATCCCACCTGTAGGTGGCGGTCATCATCATCATCGTCATCCCACTTGTAGGTGGCGGTCGTCGTCATCATCATCCCACCTGTAGGTGGCGGTCATCATCATCATCGTCATCCCACTTGTAGGTGGCGGTCGTCGTCATCATCATCATCCCACCTGTAGGTGGCGGTCATCATCATCGTCATCCCACCTGTAGGTGGCGGTCATCGTCATTATCATCCCACCTGTAGGTGGCGGTCATCGTCATCATCATCATCCCACCTGTAGGTGGCGGTCGTCGTCATCATCATCATCCCACCTGTAGGTGGCGGTCACCTTCGTCATCATCATCATCCCACCTGTAAGTGGCGGTCATCGTCATCATCATCCCACCTGTGGGTGGCGGTCATCATCATCATCATCATCCCACCTGTAGGTGGCGGTCATCATCATCATCATCATCATCATCATCATCGTCATCATCATCATCCCACCTGTAAGTGGCATATCATCCCACCTGTGGGTGGCGGTCATCATCATCATCATCATCCCACCTGTAGGTGGCGGTCATCATCATCATCATCATCATCATCATCATCGTCATCATCATCATCCCACCTGTAGGTGGCGGTCATCATCATCATCATCATCATCATCATCATCGTCTTCATCATCATCCCACCTGTAGGTGGCGGTCATCATCATCATCATCCCACCTGGAGGTGGCGGTCATCGTCATCATCCTCCCACCTGTAGGTGTTGACCCATGCAGATGCTCTGGAAGGTTCTGGACTCTTCCTTAGAGACGGGTCGAGGTCTTGAATCATCTGAGAGGAGCTCAGAGTAGAGCTGCTGCTCCTCCACATTGAGAGGATCCAGATGAGGTGGTTCTGGTGGTTCTGATTGAGATGATGCCTCCAGAGGGTCTCACTGGGGAGGTGTTTCTGGCACATCCACCTGGTAGAAGCACCTGAGACAGATCTAACGTCCTTCAGGGTCCAACCCTGGATGGACCTGGTGATGTTCAGATCACCAGGTCCATCCAGGGTTGGACCCTGGATGGACCTGGTGATGTTCAGGTCAGAACTGTGGGGTCTGGACCAGTTCCTGAAGTCCAACATGACTGAGAACCACCTGGTTGATGTTCAGAGATCGTCGTGATCATTCACCTCCAGGTTTCTGTCAGTCCTGGTTTAACAGAGGAAGGAACGTTAGTGGAGATGTGGTTCTGGTCCAACTGGACCAGTCCAGTCCTTCATGGGTTGATTAAAGGGATACCTAGCAAAGCTTTGCGTTGCTTCACGTCTGGCCGCTAACATCCAACGTCTTCCTTGTCGTGAAAGCGGGCCAAGAGGAGAACCGGACCGAAGAGTCCTGCGACAACTTCACGGACCTGGACCTGTCCCACTGCCTCATGGGAACCAGCCTGTCCGTCCGGCTGCTCCTCTACACCCGCCGCAACATCGACTGCGGCCGCGAGATCGACCACCACCGCCTGTCCGCCCAGCCGCTCCTCGACCTCCGGCGCCCGACCGCCTTCGTCATCCACGGGTACCGGCCCACCGGGGCCCCGCCCATCTGGATCGACCACATCGTCCACCTGCTGGCCGAGCAGGAGGACATGAACGTCATCGTGGTGGACTGGAACAGAGGAGCCGCCAACATCAACTACTTCGCCGCCGTCAGCTACACGAGGGAGGCGGCGCAGAACCTGACGGGCTTCATCATGACCATGCAGGTGAGGCGGCAACGAAAACGGACCCTGCTGTCGCTTAGCGACCAGCAGACAAAAACAGGTTCTTCGGATCCGGGCGGCGTCTGGGCCGGCTGTAGATCAGATGACAGTATTGGCAAGGACCTCGCAATACGATATGTATCATGATACTTGGGTCACGATATGATATTATCACAATATCGCGATATCACGATATATTGCGAGGTCCTTGCCAATACTCACCCCTACAGATCAATGTCATCTGTAGGGGTGAGTATTGGCAAGGACCTCCCAATACGATATGTATCATACTTATTATCACAATATCGCGATATCACAATATATTGCGATATTCTACCCAGTTAATATCAAAATTAGTAGATGCAACCTGATTTGGGATTAGGGGTGAGTATTGGCAAGGACCTCCCAATACGATATGTATCAGGAAAATTGGGTCACAATACAATATTATCGCGATATCACGATATATTGCTAATTTCTACCCAGTTAATATCAAAATTAGTAGATGCAACCTGATCTGGGATTAGGGGTGAGTATTGGCAAGGACCTCCCAATACGATATGTATCAGGAAAATTGGGTCACAATACAATATTATCGCGATATCACAATATATTGCTATATTCTACCCAGTTAATATCAAAATGAGTAGATGCAACCTGATTTGGGATTAGGGGTGAGTATTGGCAAGGACCTCCCAATACGATATGTATCAGGAAAATTGGGTCACAATACAATATTATCGCGATATCACGATATATTGCTATATTCTACCCAGTTAATATCAAAATTAGTAGATGCAACCTGATTTGGGATTAGGGGTGAGTATTGGCAAGGACCTCGCAATACGATATGTATCATACTTATTATCACAATATCGCGATATCACAATATATTGCGATATTCTACCCAGTTAATATCAAAATTTAAAGTAGAGATGAAAAATCAAGTTGCTGTATATGTTCATCAGATGATATTGATCATTCAGAGGACAAATTGAGTCAAAACTATTTGCTTCAAAACAACCTATTTATTGTTTATTATTAGTGTTTTTGCACATTTAAGTAACCATTACAACATACTGACTATGGAGCCCCGTTTGGGTCAAAATTCAATGAATAAATGAGTCTATTATTATGAAATACAGGCGTTTATTATTATGAAATATTTCCCATTATCATGATAATGTTTTCGTTTTCATAAGAATGAGCTTTTACATAATAATGGCTTTGTTTTTCATAAGAATGATTTGTGTGTCAATCACAGCAGAGAGGGCGGAGCCATTTATGTGATTGGCTGCTCTTTCATTCAGGCATAAGCAACAGAACAGTGAATATCGATAGTGGGCGAGAGGTGCAATGTATATACTCCAGGCCAGTAGGTGGCAGAATGCACCTCAGTTTACGGTTAAAAGTTGACATCGACTAAGAAACGTAGCGCGAAATTTAGAGAAAACTTGATTTTGACGGCATGGCCACAGGAGAAAGATCCTTTTCTGACTTACTCAGAGAGGTAGCCAACAGGCTCGATGCTAGTCCCCCACCAACTAGTCGATGTCAGAGCATAGAATGGAGAAGGATCAGCCAATGAGCGTGCAGGTCAACCACTGGTCCCGCCCACTGGCAAAATGTCATTATTATGTAAAAACTCATTCTTATGAAAAATGAAGCAATTATGTAAAAACTCATTCTCAGATAAAGAGGCCATTCTGAAATAAACTATTATGCATTAAACTAAGATTGAATAATAATAAAAATATATTTCATAATAAATACATTTTTTTCATAATAATGGGAAATATTTCATAATTATGGATACGTATTTCATAATAATAGACTCATTTATTCATTGAATTATGACCCAAACGGGGCTCCATACCTGTCAGCCATATAATGTGTAATTGATGCTTATAGTTCAATTAATTCAAACAAAGTCATTGGAACACTCACAAGATGTCACCAAAATCACTTTGTCCCTTTGAAATCTTTTGGAAAATGATGTAAATGTATTGTAAGATGAATATCGATATATATCGTATCGTGAGCCGAATATCGTGTATCGTATCGTGAGATTAGCGTATCGCTACAGCCCTAGTTCTTTGGTCTTCCAAGTTGAGGATATATTTCAAAATAATACACATATATTTCATAATAATGGGAAATATTTCATAATAATAAACGCCTGTATTTTATAATAATAGACTCATAGACTCATAATTCATTGAATTATGACCCAAACGGGGCTCCATAACTGACAGCATTGTAACCACCGTAAAAAAAATCGATATTAGGAGCTGAAAACTCGATATTATATCGGGCGGCCGAAAATCGCGATATATCGCCGAAATCGATTTTTTTTTTTTTCCACACCCCTAGTGACCTGAGAATGTTCTGGCTCTGCAGGAGGAAGGAGCTCCTCTGAGCTCCGTTCACCTCATCGGCGTCAGTCTGGGAGCTCACCTGGCCGGGTTCGTAGGAGCGAACCTGAAGGGCAAGATTGGCCGCATCACAGGTAAAAGGTTCCGGGTCTCTGAGGGTCCAGTTTAGTGACGAATATAAAAAAAAGATGAATATTACTCATCATTTCATTAATAATAATAATAATAATAATAATAATAATAATAATAATAATAATAAGATAATAATAATAATGAATAATAATAATAATAATAATAATAATAATAATAATAATAATAATAATGAATAATAATAATAATAATAATAATAATAATAATAATAATAATAATAATAATGATAATAATAATAATAATAATAATAATACTCCTACTAATAATAATAAAATAATAATATAATAATATATATCCTGATCCTCCTCCTAATAATCCTCCATAATACTAACTCCTGATCTAATAATCCTAATCCTCCTCCTAATCCTCCTCCTCTCCTCCTCCTCCTCCTCCTCCTCCTCCTCTCCTCCTCCTCCTCCTCCTCCTCTCCTGATCCTGATCCTCCTCCTCCTCCTCCTCCTCCTGCCTCCTCCTCCTCCTCCTAATCCTCCTAATCCTCCTCCTCCTCCTCCTCCTAATAATCCTCCTAATCCTCCTCCTCCTCCTCCTCCTCCTCCTCCTCCTCCTCCTCCTCCTCCTGATCCTAATCTAATAATCCTAATAATAATAATAATAATAATAATAATAATAATAATAATAATAATAATAGTAATGATAGAGAAATGAAAGCCTTCCTCCCTTCACATCCTGCAGGTCTGGACCCAGCCGGGCCCATGTTCACCAGCGCCACACCGCAGGACCGGCTGGACCCCTCAGACGCCACGTTTGTGGACGTGCTTCACACCGACATGGACTGTGAGAATATTTCTCATTTTTTTATTTTATTTCTTTGGTATGTTTGGCTTCATGAAGCAACAGCAGCGTCCAGGAAGAGTCGGCAGATGAACCGGTGATGAGCTGGAGGTCCGTGAAGGCCTGTAGATGGACCGTCCAGAACCTCGGGTCCAGTCTTGGATCAGTAAAACTACAAACAGCTCTGCCTTCAGCCTCCAGGCTGGTTCTGTTTCTGGTTCTGAAGTTTCATCTCATTATTTAAAGCCAGCTGACAGAAACCGCCGCGGTGACGTCACCCTTAAGCCCTCAGGCGGCGCCGTGCTTAACAGCGTGCTTCACTGAGCGCAGCCCGGTCCAGAAAAGTAACCCAGAACCAAATTACGCAAGAAAGGAAGCCAGATATAACAGAGAGGCGCTGTCAGGTCTCAGGTGGACACGTACCTGTGATGTCACGGTCACGCCGCTCACCTGCCTCCTTACCTTTCTAACATCGCCCAGATGGACGCGTGCGTTGCTGTTTTTCTGGATCCATCAGGTCCAAACACCCTGTCAGGAGCTGGTGAACGGTTCCTCTGGTCTTCAGTCTGGAGGACGAGGTGTCCACGACTCCTAAAATAGATTTAAACAGGTTTAAACCGTTAATACCTGCAGCAGGTTTCTCTCTGACGCAGAACAGCCGTTCCTCATTAAGTGCTGCCGGATTAAAGAGTCTGCTACGTTCATGAAGGGAAGAAGAATCTCATCATAGATGTTTCTGCACCTCATCTCAGTTGGGTCCAGTTTAAATGAGCTGGAGAGCTCAGAAGGTCCGGATGCAGTTCAGAAGGTCCGGATGCAGTTCAGAAGGTCCAGATGTAGCTCAGAAGGTCCAGATGTAGCTCAGAAGGTCCGGATGCAGTTCAGAAGGTCCAGATGTAGCTCAGAAGGTCCGGATGTACCTCAGAAGGTCCGGATGTAGCTCAGAAGGTCCGGATGCAGCTCAGAAGGTCCGGATGTAGCTCAGAAGGTCCGATGTACCTCAGAAGGTCCGGATGTAGCTCAGAAGGTCTGGATGTAGCTCAGAAGGTCTGATGTAGCTTTAGAAGATCCGGATGTAGCTCAGAAGGTCCGGATGTAGCTCAGAAGGTCTGATGTAGCTCAAAAGGTCTGATGTAGCTCTGAAGGTCCGTATGTAGCTCAGAAGGTCTGGATGTAGCTCAAAAGGTCCGGATCTCGCTCAGAAGGTCCGGATGTAGCTCTGAAGGTCCGGATGTAGCTTTAGAAGATCCGGATGTAGCTCAGAAGGTCCGGATCTCGCTCAGAAGGTCCGGATGTAGCTCTGAAGGTCCGGATGTAGCTTTAGAAGGTCCGGATGTAGCTCAAAAGGTCCGGATCTCGCTCAGAAGGTCCGGATGTAGCTCAGGAGGTCCGGATGTAGCTCAGAAGGTCCGGATGTAACTCAGGAGGTCCGGTTGTAGCTCAGAAGTTCTGGACGTGATGTTTGGACTGTAGCTCTTCAGATTAAAGCGGCACTTGTTTCTCCGCAGCGTTCGGACTGCACCTCAGAAGGTCTGATGTAGCTCAGAAGGTCCGGTTGTAGCTCAGAAGGTCCGGATGTAGCTCAGAAGGTCCGGATGTATCTCAGAAGGTCCGGATGTAGCTCAGAAGGTCTGGATGTAGCTCAGAAGGCTCGGGATGTAGCTCAGAAGGTCCGGATGTAGCTCAGGAGGTCTGGATGTAGCTCAGAAGGTCTGGATGTAGCTCAGAAGGCTCGGGATGTAGCTCAGAAGGTCCGGATGTAGCTCAGGAGGTCTGGATGTAGCTCTGAAGGTCTGGATGTAGCTCAGAAGGTCTGGATGTAACTCAGAAGGTCTGATGTAGCTCAGAAGGTCTGATGTAGCTCAGAAGGTCTGATGTAGCTCAGAAGGTCTGGATGTAGCTCAAAAGGCCTGATGTAGCTCAGAAGGTCCGGATGTACCTCAGAAGGTCTGGATGTAGCTCAGAAGGCTCGGGATGTAGCTCAGAAGGTCTGGATGTAACCCAGAAGGTCTGATGTACCTCAGAAGGTCTGATGTAGCTCAGAAGGTCTGGATGTGGCTCAGAAGGTCTGGATGTAACTCAGAAGGTCTGATGTAGCTCAGAAGGTCTGATGTAGCTCAGAAGGTCTGATGTAGCTCAGAAGGTCTGGATGTAGCTCAGAAGGTCTGATGTTGCTCAGAAGGTCCGGATGCAGCTCAGAAGGTCCGGATGTAACTCTGAAGGTCTGGATGTAGCTCAGAAGGTCTGATGTAGCTCAGAAGGTCTGATGTAGCTCAGAAGGTCTGATGTAGCTCAGAAGGTCTGGATGTAGCTCAGAAGGTCTGATGTAGCTCAGAAGGTCCGGATGCAGCTCAGAAGGTCCGGATGTAACTCTGAAGGTCTGGATGTAGCTCAGAAGGTCTGATGTAGCTCAGAAGGTCTGATGTAGCTCAGAAGGTCTGGATGTAGCTCAGAAGGTCTGATGTAGCTCTGAAGGTCTGGATGTAGCTCAGAAGGTCTGGATGTAACTCAGAAGGTCTGGATGCAGCTCAGAAGGTCTGGATGTAACTCAGAAGGTCTGGATGCAGCTCAGAAGGTCTGGATGTAGCTCAGAAGGTCTGGATGTAGCTCAGAAGGTCTGATGTAGCTCTGAAGGTCCGGATGTAGCTCAGAAGGTCCGGATGTAACTCAGAAGGTCCGGATGTAGCTCAGAAGGTCCGGATGCAGCTCAGAAGGTCCGGATGCAGCTCAGAAGGTCTGGATGTAGCTCAAAAGGTCCGGATGTAGCTCAGAAGGTCCGGATGTAGCTCAGAAGGTCCGGATGCAGCTCAGAAGGTCTGGATGTAGCTCAAAAGGTCCGGATGTAGCTCAAAAGGTCTGGATGTAGCTCTGAAGGTCTGATGTAGCTCAGAAGGTCCGGATGTAGCTCAGAAGGTCTGGATGTAGCTCTGAAGGTCTGATGTAGCTCAGAAGGTCCGGATGTAGCTCAGAAGGTCTGATGTAGCTTTAGAAGATCCGGATGTAGCTCAGAAGGTCCGGATGTAGCTCAGAAGGTCTGATGTAGCTCAAAAGGTCTGATGTAGCTCTGAAGGTCCGTATGTAGCTCAGAAGGTCTGGATGTAGCTCAAAAGGTCCGGATCTCGCTCAGAAGGTCCGGATGTAGCTCTGAAGGTCCGGATGTAGCTTTAGAAGATCCGGATGTAGCTCAGAAGGTCCGGATCTCGCTCAGAAGGTCCGGATGTAGCTCTGAAGGTCCGGATGTAGCTTTAGAAGGTCCGGATGTAGCTCAAAAGGTCCGGATCTCGCTCAGAAGGTCCGGATGTAGCTCAGGAGGTCCGGATGTAGCTCAGAAGGTC
This sequence comes from Hirundichthys speculiger, assembly GCA_018398805.1. Lineage (NCBI taxonomy): Eukaryota > Metazoa > Chordata > Actinopteri > Beloniformes > Exocoetidae > Hirundichthys > Hirundichthys speculiger. The sequence continues at coordinate 112,903 of JAGFBZ010001453.1, forward strand.
CGGATGTAACTCAGGAGGTCCGGTTGTAGCTCAGAAGTTCTGGACGTGATGTTTGGACTGTAGCTCTTCAGATTAAAGCGGCACTTGTTTCTCCGCAGCGTTCGGACTGCACCTCAGAAGGTCTGATGTAGCTCAGAAGGTCCGGTTGTAGCTCAGAAGGTCCGGATGTAGCTCAGAAGGTCCGGATGTATCTCAGAAGGTCCGGATGTAGCTCAGAAGGTCTGGATGTAGCTCAGAAGGCTCGGGATGTAGCTCAGAAGGTCCGGATGTAGCTCAGGAGGTCTGGATGTAGCTCAGAAGGTCTGGATGTAGCTCAGAAGGCTCGGGATGTAGCTCAGAAGGTCCGGATGTAGCTCAGGAGGTCTGGATGTAGCTCTGAAGGTCTGGATGTAGCTCAGAAGGTCTGGATGTAACTCAGAAGGTCTGATGTAGCTCAGAAGGTCTGATGTAGCTCAGAAGGTCTGATGTAGCTCAGAAGGTCTGGATGTAGCTCAAAAGGCCTGATGTAGCTCAGAAGGTCCGGATGTACCTCAGAAGGTCTGGATGTAGCTCAGAAGGCTCGGGATGTAGCTCAGAAGGTCCGGATGTAGCTCAGGAGGTCTGGATGTAGCTCTGAAGGTCTGGATGTAGCTCAGAAGGTCTGGATGTGGCTCAGAAGGTCTGGATGTAACTCAGAAGGTCTGATGTAGCTCAGAAGGTCTGATGTAGCTCAGAAGGTCTGATGTAGCTCAGAAGGTCTGATGTAGCTCAGAAGGTCTGGATGTAGCTCAGAAGGTCTGATGTAGCTCAGAAGGTCCGGATGCAGCTCAGAAGGTCCGGATGTAACTCTGAAGGTCTGGATGTAGCTCAGAAGGTCTGATGTAGCTCAGAAGGTCTGATGTAGCTCAGAAGGTCTGGATGTAGCTCAGAAGGTCTGATGTAGCTCTGAAGGTCTGGATGTAGCTCAGAAGGTCTGGATGTAACTCAGAAGGTCTGGATGCAGCTCAGAAGGTCTGGATGTAACTCAGAAGGTCTGGATGCAGCTCAGAAGGTCTGGATGTAGCTCAGAAGGTCTGGATGTAGCTCAGAAGGTCTGATGTAGCTCTGAAGGTCCGGATGTAGCTCAGAAGGTCCGGATGTAACTCAGAAGGTCCGGATGTAGCTCAGAAGGTCCGGATGCAGCTCAGAAGGTCCGGATGCAGCTCAGAAGGTCTCTCAAAAGGTCCGGATGTAGCTCAGAAGGTCCGGATGTAGCTCAGAAGGTCCGGATGCAGCTCAGAAGGTCTGGATGTAGCTCAAAAGGTCCGGATGTAGCTCAAAAGGTCTGGATGTAGCTCTGAAGGTCTGATGTAGCTCAGAAGGTCCGGATGTAGCTCAGAAGGTCTGGATGTAGCTCTGAAGGTCTGATGTAGCTCAGAAGGTCCGGATGTAGCTCAGAAGGTCCAGATGTAGCTCTGAAGGTCCGGATGTAGCTCAGAGGGTCCGGATGTAGCTCAGAAGGTCCGGATGTAGCTCAGAAGGTCCGGATGTAGCTCAGAAGTTCTAATGTAGCTCAGAAGGTCTAGATGCAGCTCAGAAGGTCTGGATGTAACTCAGAAGGTCCAGATGCATCTCAGAAGGTCCAGATGTAGCTCAGAAGGTCCGGATGTAGCTCAGAAGGTCCAGATGTAGCTCAGAAGGTCCAGATGTAGCTCAGAAGGTCTGGATGTAGCTCAGAAGTTCTGATGTAGCTCAGAAGGTCCGGATGTAGCTCAGAAGGTCCGGATGTAGCTCAGAAGGTCCGGATGTAGCTCAGAAGGTCCGGATGTAGCTTAGAACGTCCAGATGTAGCTCAGAAGGTCTGGATGTAGCTCAGAAGGTCTGGATGTAGCTCAGAAGGTCTGGATGTAGCTTAGAACGTCCAGATGTACCTCAGAAGGTCTGGATGTAGCTCAGAAGGTCTGGATGTAGCTTAGAACGTCCAGATGTACCTCAGAAGGTCCAGATGTAGCTCAGAAGGTCTGATGTAGCTCAGAAGGTCTGATGTAGCTCAGAAGGTCCGGATGTAGCTTAGAACGTCCAGATGTAGCTCAGAAGGTCTGGATGTAGCTCAGAAGGTCTGGATGTAGCTCAGAAGGTCTGGATGTAGCTTAGAACGTCCAGATGTACCTCAGAAGGTCTGGATGTAGCTCAGAAGGTCCGGATGTAGCTTAGAACGTCCAGATGTACCTCAGAAGGTCCAGATGTAGCTCAGAAGGTCTGATGTAGCTCAGAAGGTCCAGATGTACCTCAGAAGGTCCAGATGTAGCTCAGAAGGTCCAGATGTAGCTCAGAAGGTCCGGATGCAGCTCAGAAGGTCCGGATGTAGCTCAGAAGGTCTGATGTAGCTCAGAAGATCTGATGTAGCTCAGAAGGTCCGGATGTAGCTCAAAAGGTCCAGATGTATCTCAGAAGGTCCAGATGTAGCTCAGAAGTTCTGGACGTGATGTTTGGACTGCAGCTCTTCAGATTAAAGCGGTGCTTGTTTCTCTGCAGCGTTCGGACTCAGAGGAGCTCACGGACACGTCGACTTCTACGCCAACGGCGGCGCCGACCAGCCAGGATGTCCAAAAACCATATTTGCAGGTGAGGTCAGCTCCACCCACGGGTGACCAACACATCCGAGCTCACGGGGGTCTCACCTTTTCTTCTCCGCCCCCGCAGGTAAATCGTACTTCGTGTGTGACCACCAGCGCTCGGTCTTCCTGTACCTGTGCGCCCTGAACCGGACCTGCCGCCTCACCGGGTTCCCCTGCTCCTCCTACGGCCACTTCCTGGAGGGGCGCTGTCTGCAGTGCGAGGCCTTCAAACCGGCCTCCTGTCCCGTGCTGGGTAGGCGGACCTCTGGACCGGACCTGTGAGGGGTTAGGGACCGGACCGGACCGGACCTGTGAGGGGTTAGGGACCGGACCGGACCGGACAGGACCTGTGAGGGGTTAGGGTTAGGGACCGGACCGGACCTGTGAGGGGTTAGGGACCGGACCGGACCTGTGAGGGGTTAGGGTTAGGGACTGGACCGGACCTGTGAGGGGTTAGGGTTAGGGACCGGACCGGACCGGACCGGACCTGTGAGGGTTTAGGGTTAGGGACCGGACCGGACCTGTGAGGGGAAGGGTTAGGGACCGGACCGGACCGGACCTGTGAAGGGTTTAGGGTTAGGGACCGGACCGGACCGGACCTGTGAAGGGTTAGGGTTAGGGACCGGACCGGACCTGTGAGGGGTGTAGAAGGTTTGGAAGACCGGACCGGACCCTGTGACCTGTGAAGGGTTAGGGACCGGACCGGACCGGACCTGTGAAGGGTTAGGGTTAAGGACCGGACCGGACCTGTGAAGGTTAGGACCTGTGAAGGGTTAGGGACCGGACCGGACCGGACCTGTGAAGGGTTAGGGTTAAGGACCGGACCGGACCTGTGAAGGGTTAGGGTTAAGGTCAAATGTCAAATAACATTTTGTGTAAATATTGATTGGAGTTAAATTGTTCTGTGCTTAATGTTTTTTTCTTTTCTTTTTTTTTCTTTTTTTTCTTTTCTTTTTTCCTTTTTTCTTTCTTTTCTCTTTTTTTTTTTTTTTTTCTTTTTTTTTTTTTTTTTTCCATTCTCTTTTTTCTTTTTTTCTTTCTTTTCTTTTTTTTCTTTTTTTTCTTTTTTTTTCCTTTTTTTTTTTTCTTTTTTCTTTTTCTCTTTTTTTTTTTTTTTTTTTTGAATTTTCTTTTTTTTTTTCTTTTTTTTTTCTTTTTTCCTTTTTTTTTTTTCTCTTTTTCTTTTTTATCTTTTCCTTTTTTTTTTTCCTTTTTTTCTTTTGGACGGTTTTCTTTTGGGTTTTCTGTTTGTTTTTTTATTGCGTTTTCGGACCTTTTGTGTTCTGGCTTGGGGGTTCTTTTTTTTGTTGGACGGGGTTTGGTTATTCTGTGAGGGGTTTTTTCTTTTCCCTTTTTTTCTCTTTCCTTGTTTTCTTGGGCTAGGGAGCTTTTTTGGTCTTTCTTAGTTTCTTCTTTTCTTTGTTGGCGTTGGGGTTTTTTTTCTTTTGTTGATTTTTTTTTTGACCCTTTTGACATTTTTTCTTCTTTTTTGTCTTCCTTTTTTTTCCCTTTTTTTTCTTTCCTTTATGTTTCCTTATGTTTTTTCTACGTGGGTGGGCCTGGGGGGAGGGCCAGGACTGAGTCTACCCGCATGCTTGTTTGGCCGACGCCGCTGAGCCACGTGATGATGCAACATCAAAAGATGAGACGGGGGGGGGGGGGGGGGGGGGGGGCACAGTGACAGCGTGTCAGAAACAGACTTCAATGAATTCTAAGTGTTGTGGAAGAGAAAAAAAAAGCTTGAGTATCGATCTTTTTACACGAGTATCATTTGATATCAATACCAGCGCTGGTATCGATATTGTCGATATTTGGATCGATCCGCCCACCTCTAGTGCAAATGTCAGGCCATTCAGATTTACCACCTGATCTTCTTTAAAGCTCATTCATGTCAGCGATGATGTCATTTATTGGTGTTTAATATCATCTGTGATGAAGAAGGAAGTTATTTTTTAAACATTTAAACCATTTTAAAGCATTTGGACCATTTAAACATGTGACTCAGCTGAGCTTCCTCACCTGCAGGTTATGATCTCAGTCCCTGGAGAGAAGCTCTGGTGCGGCTCGGACAGACCCAGGTCTTCTTCAGCACCAGCGCCACGCTGCCCTACAGGAGTGAGTATCACCCCCCCCCCCCCCCCGCCCCCCACCTGTACCTGAGTGTGATTAACGTCCTTCTGCGTGTCAGAGCTGAGCTACAGGGTGGACATGGTGACCTGGAACCAGTACCTTCGCTGGGGGGTCGTCAACATCAAGCTGCACAGCGGCAGGAACGTGACGGAGACCCGTGTGGACCCGTGAGTCCGTTCGCCGACCCAGACCAGCGTCTCCCTCCCTCAGACGGTAGCTTCTAACGTCCTCTCCGTCCTCCAGGAAGCTCCTCAGGTTCGAGCAGTACACCTCCACGCGCCTGCTGGCCCAGTTCGACGAGGACCTGCAGCCCATCCAGAAGATCTCCATACGGATCAGCACCGGGAACATCATCGGCCCTCGTTACAAGATCAGACTGCTGAGGGTTCGCTTCACGCCGCTGGATCATCCCGAGAGGTCAGCTGCTGTCCTAGCCCTCAGGCGTTTGGTTTTACGCCTGTTAACGGTCCGTCCTCCTCTCCGACAGGCCTCTGCTGTGCCGGTTCGACATCATCATGGAGGAGAACATGGAGGTGGCGTTCCGGCCGCTGCCCTGCAGCTCCGACCCCCGACCCTCCGAGCAGACTCCCGCCTGAAACCAGAGAAGAAGAGCCGCCATTTCCTGGTCATCAGAGCACAGACCAGAGGGCTGATGGGATTTCTGTCACGCTGCAGGAACGGAGAACCGATAAGCTCCGACAGCAGAGAGGATCCAAGGATCTGCCATCTAACGTTATTTATGTTAACAGCATTTATTTGAACTTAACAGATTTATTTATATATCAGTTACACAAGATGAACATTTCTCAGAGACACGCTGTCGTCATTTACGCTCCAAAACCAAAACTGTTACCGTCGGCTTTGGTGCTCTGAAACGTCTGCAGACCTCAGACAGAAGGATGCAGCTGCTTCATTTTCTCTGTGCCTTGTTTCCATCCTTCTGGGCTGCAGCTCTGCTCACAGCGGAGGAACCAGAACCAGAACCAGAACTGCTGCAGAGGAGGATGTGAACTCTGGGCCAACTTCTACCTCAGTACCGACGCTGCTGCGTAGAGTAGTGCTGGGCGGTATCACCAAAAATTTATATTATGTTTTTCTTTTTTTTGAAGGCACAACTGGGTGTTAACTGGGAGATACTGGGAATTTAGGCACCGATCCGATACCAAGTAAATATGGGGCCAGTATCGCCGATACCGATACTTTTTCAGCTTAATCTATCATGAAACTGCTGACCTTTTGGTGTTTTTGTGATTTTCATTTTTGGATTATTTTGTTAAAATCCAAGATAATATTTAATCAAACTTTATAGGTGACAGCAAAATACTTTATTATCACAATTAACATTTTTGTGTAAATATTGATTGGCGTTAAATTGTTCTGTTCTTAATGTTTTTTTCTTTTCTTTTTTTCCTTTTTTCTTTCTTTTTTTTCCCCTTCTTTTTTCTTCATTTTCTTTTTTCCTTTTTCTCTCTTTTTTTTCCTTTTTTCTTTCTTTTCCTTTTTTAATTTTTTTTTTTCTTTTTTTTTTTTTTTTTTTTTTTTCTTTTTTTCTTTGTTTCTTTTTACCTTTTTTTTTTCTTTCCTTTATGTTTCCTTAATGTTTTTTCTAAGTGGGCGGGCCTGGGGGGAGGGGCCAGACTGAGTCTACCTGCATGCTTGTTTGGCCGACGCCGCTGAGCCACGTGATGATGCAACATCAAAGGGGGGGGGGGGGGCCACAGTGACAGCGTGTCAGAAACAGACTTCAATGAATT
>JAGFBZ010001454.1:0-42055 GCA_018398805.1 Hirundichthys speculiger
TTCTCCTAGTTATTGATATTAAAGTTTGAACTGAACTGCATATGTTCCCCACTAGGGGGCAGCACCAGTAGAAACCAGCTGTTACAGCCTCATTTGGGGCTTTTAGAAGACAAGAAAACTTCATGTTTTGGAAACAACAACACAGAACTCCCTGTGATTTAAAGGCACTCATTTAACACGAAGGTGAGGACAAGAACTTTGATGTGCTGAAGCTCTTTAGAAACTCCAGATGTTCCCGTCATTCCAGCAAGTAAAAGATCGACAGACGGCACCGGTGTTGATCCGTCTGCTTTGTCTGGAATAACTGGAGGAAGCTGTAAAGCAGACAGACAAAACAAATGAAACTAAAACTGGATAAATGTCCTCAGATGGTATCAAAGAGAAGAAAGATAACAGTAACAAACACCTCAGGAGCTCAGAAGCAGCCGGCAGCGATGAGGAGGCTGCAGGAACCTTCACCACAACCAAGCATCGCGTCAGGAGTTAGTCAGATCCTGAAGATGGATGAAGGTTCAGGTCTGAGTCATGGACACGTACGCCGCCACCAACCTCCCACTAACCTAACACTGGTGTAATAACCTCACCACAGGAGGAGATGGAAGCCACTAACGTCCACAAAGATCCTCATCATACACGTGTTTCAGCCTAAACTGACCAACAGGACGGAGGCTGGAGACCAGTGAGCATCAGCAAACATCCAGGATGAACCAGCAGCAGACGACCTGGTGATGATCTGACCAGTGGAAACGCCCGGCAGCAGGAACTGGAACTGGAACTGCTCCACTGATTCTAACAGAAGTTGATACAAGCATAAAACTCACAGACAGAAACTCCTGGTTTCACCATTTTATTGTAAAAGTTGATGAAAAACGACCCTTTTTTAAAGGGATTTGTATAAAAAAAATTTTTTTAAAAGCAGGATCTGCTGGTTGTTTCAACTCATTTCAGTTTGCAGCACAAGTAAAAAAATATTCAAACTTTGATAAATGCACTCAGTAAAAAATAACAGGCAACAATTATGCGTAAAAAAACAATAAGAAAATATGATTTCACTCCACAAACATCTGAATGACTGATCTGAAGTCAGTAGTAAACGGTCTGTGAAACATTTAGAAATGTTCTTCCATTAATCTACAGCTTGTTTAAACATAAAGACAAATATTAACTAGAAAACCCCTTAGAGAGTTCAGACCTCCACCAAACACAACAGTTCCCCCGTATAGAGATTTACAAATAAAATCCGCCTTCTGGATCAGATCCGGATCAGCCTTTGAAATTTGATAGAGGTTCCCATTATCAATCCCTGAGTTACATTTAATGAGTTTTAGGCAATAATTAACGGAGATATTGAGAAACAAAAGTTTCGTCCCCATTGACTGCATTGTTATTGAAAATTTGAAAGTGATCCAGAATCCAGGATTTCTTCCGGATCACAACCAAAATGAAATCAATTTTTCCTTTTCACATTTCTGACAACTTCTGAAGATTTCATCAAAATCCAGCCATGACTTTTTGAGTTATCTTGAACACAGACAGACAGACAGATAAACGCCGGCAAAAAAAATAACTTCCTTGGCAGAGGTAAATAAAAAAAGATAAAATGGCACCATTGAAGAATTCGTCTTTAGTGGTTTAGTGTTCTTGCTCGACTGTTTTCTCAGGAGTCGTTGTTCTCGTCTTTGCTCATCGTCTCCTTCTAAACTTCTTCAGGCCCTTTAAAAGTAAAACAGAACAAAACAAAAACATGTTTTAAGATCAGTGGTTCGGTATTAAAAATATACGCAATAAATTAGGAAAGGAGAAATACGATAGTTCAAAGTGATATGTGTCTAAAAGTGTCAAGGTTCCTTCTCTCAACTGGACAAACAGACCTGCTGAACTAATGAGATGATGGTCCAGAACCAGTCTGAGGACCAGCTCTAGTCCAGAACCAGTTCAGCTTCAGTCCAGAACCAGTACTCCAGGTCTTAGATGTTTCCCTGCTTCAGCTCAGCTGATTCACATGAACGGATCATTAACAGACCTGGATGATGAGCTGATGGTGATCTATTCATGTGAATCAGGTGTGTTGAAGCAGGTAAACATCTCAGACCTGCAGGACAGCGGTCCTGGAGGACAGCGGACCTGGAGGACAGCGGTCCTGGAGGACAGCAGTCCTGGAGGACTAGAGTCTGACAGGCTGCCATCAGAGCTGACATTGTTTTTGTGATCTGTCGCCCCCGTGTGGTCAGAGGTGGTACTGCTACATGGATTGGCCTTAATAAGAAGCCCCTGACTGCAGAGCACAGGTAGGGGCGTGGCTCAATGTTTGACTCCACCCACGTTGAGCCACGCCCCGATCTGTGCTCTGCAGTCAGGGATACTTGGTCTGAATCAGAATCAAACCAAGAAGAAAAACAAAAACTAATCGTGTAGTAACACCAGAGTGGCTCCGGTCCAGTGGTCTGTTGCCGTGGTGACAGTCTGTGTCACATTTCAAGTTTAACTCGCAGCTCCACTTCTATTGTCACAACAAGCACAGATTTATCTCATCAACGGTTAAACTGTTGGGAAACCACAGATGTGTCTGAGTCCAGACTGGTTTCTACTAATAATCAGAACCAAAGAAACAGTTTCAGCTCTGCAGATAAACTCACCTGTTCCAGGTGTATCAGGTGACTTCATGTGCTTTAAAACCACATCAGCTCTGAACTTCTGAACTAGAGAGAAAACAGATTTTCACTCATTTACTTTCCAAGTAAATGTCCACATATTTACGCTACAATGACACTTTCAGATTGAGGATGAATCAAATATTCCTGGATTAAACCCGTGTGGTTAGTGATGCCCGATAACCGTTTATTAAAACCGATACCGATAACCGATAACACACATATATACCTGAGATCATTACATCAATACTATGAACAAAATCAAAAATAGTTTTGACTCTTTAAATGAACAGATATTTATTTTTTCCAAACAAAAACTATTGTCAAGCCTCAAACATTTTCATAAATCTATCAAACAAACCTATTTGATATCTCACATTAACTTAAATAAGGTTCATTACTGACTGATATAAAAAATAAAGGCTCCTTGAACTGATGGAAATACATGCATCAGAATTACTAACTGAAAAAGATTAACATTTAAAAAGATTTTAAGAGGAATGAGGGAGAGGAGAGACTGCTGCTGGCTTGCGCATGTTAGCATTAGCTTCCGTTAGCTCACGTTAGCGTGATTTCCAAACTCCATGGAAGTGATTGTTATGTTGTAGGTGGCTGATCAGGTTTTACGTATTAAAGCTTGTGCTTCCCTCCTCGTAGAATTCACTCGGAGGATTCGTCACAAATAACCACCAAACTATCTTCTTCTGAAACTTTAACAAAGTTCCTCGCCGCCATGTTTGTTGTGATCAGCGCTGTGCTGCAGGCTGCATTCAAGGTGTAACGTAAATTCCCAAGTTCCCTCGTTTGCTAGTCGTTCTTTCAGCCTTTTCTATTTTTTTTCTTTTTTTATGTGTAACATGAGGAAAATACTGCGAATATCAATTCAAGTCAGCAACTACTAAAATTATAACCGAGTTAACGAGTTGTTTTCTGGCATGAGGGGGTATTCTTGATTTTCCTGATTGAGAAATCGTTTTTCTGATTATGCCGACGTCACTTGAACATAACACTCACTGCAGGTCATTCAAGGCTCAGAGGGAGCGAGACACTGCTGTGTTGACAGAATATACACTACTCCACAAAAAGTTAGGGATATTTGGCTTTCAGGTGAAATTTATGGAAAATGCAATAAGTTAATCCTATAGTGATATCATATCATGAAAGTAAGACATTTAAGTAGAAGGATGCACTGGTGATTTCCTCATCTCAAAAATTTATTGAAACAAAAGGTAACACAATGTTAGAAACTACACAAAAACTTTTAAAGTCCAATATCTCGTCATGTGCCTTGAGATCAATTACAGCTTGACAACAACATCTCATGTGTTCACAAGGCAACTTATTGTTTGCTGAGGCATGCATCCCATCTTCTTGAAGGGCAGCCCTCAGGTCATTGAGGTTCTGGGGTGCAGAGTTTCGAGCCTCTACACGGCGACTCAGCTGATCCACAGATTTCAAGGGATTAGGTTGGAGAAAGTGCAGGCCATTCCATTTTGAGGTACACAGTCTCCAACAGCCGTTCCCTGATGATGCGACCTAGATGAACAGGTGCATTGTCGTCCATGAAGATGAAATTTGGCCTGTGTTGTTCATGTAGGGGTGCAATCACTGGATTAATGATGTTATTCAGGTAGTGGGCTTGTCACTGTACCATTCCAAAGTGTAAGGCAGTTCTGTACCAATGGACACCCCTGCCCACACTGTAACACCGCCACCAACCAAAAGCTCGCCTGGTGACAGTGGCTGGTGCATACGCTCTCCTGAAGTCTCCAACATCACATACCCGGTCGTCTAGAGCAGACACGTTGATGTAAACAGTTTTAGAATGGTCTGAGTGACACTTGGGTGCCTCTCACCTCTCTTAACGTGCCTGGAGTGAGTGGCATTCATCATTTCTCAGGGCACAGCCGTTCAAAGGTCTTATCATCCAGGATTGGCCAAAAGAATCCACTTCTGTTACTCTCCAGTCTCCGAATCTCTGTTGCAACCTCTGATGACGCTCTGTGACACTCCAAGCTCAGTTGCCACTTCCATCTGAGAACGTCCTGTTTGAAGCATCGCAATGGCAAGGGACTGTTGATCCATTGTTAGGTGTCATCTTGGTCTCATGATGTCAAACTGTGAACAGCATGATGAGGACGACTGTTTAAACACCAGCTCTAATTGAACTAGGACATTTTTTGGTGAATTCAAGGATCACACACCTGCTGTGATTTTTGCCGTTAAGCTCCTTGTTAGAGAACAGCAACTTGTGCAAAATTTCCTGAAACATTTAACAGTTGGACATGTGCATTCAAAAGCTTAGGGAAGGTCACATTAAGTTCACCTGTAGTGGTTTTAATGCATTTTAGCTCGTCCTGAATTTACCAAAAGCTGAATATCCCTAACTTTTTGTGAGTAGTGTATAGTAATCGGGGCTATTTGTCGTGATATCGGACTTATCGGGATGTCGTCATAATTTCCTGTTATTGGACGATAGTTATCGTGCACCCCTAGTGTGGTGTCTGACAGTGGTACCAGTTCTTTTTCCGTCTGAGCAGGACGATGACGACAGCAGCAGCAGCAGAACCACAGCAGACCGAGCAGAGCAGAACCAGAGCCATCCTTTAGAGGAACATAAATCCGATGTGAGACCCTGAACATCAACGAAGTTACGATAAAACACATGAAGACGTTGACTTACTGAAACCTCTGGACCCTGATGCTCCATCTGGACCTGACAGAAGAACATCAAACATCAGAACCACAACCAGAACACCAGTCTGGAGATGTGAGGACCTGAAGCAGCTTCTCACCTGCAGACGTGTGTCTGAGCTCAGGAACCGTGGTGAACACCTCCACCTGAGGACCAGACTGCACCTGCGCAGCACATCCGACCCGAGTGCCGTTACCGGGGAGACCAGACAGCGTGGCTGTGGTGGTGACAGTGATGGTACCGTTGGTGTTGTTGGTTCTGACGGTGTTGCTGTGTGAGAAGTTGAGGTGTTGCTGTGCAGCGGTCAGAGTCACGGTTGGAGCAGGTCGACCCGTGGCTGAACAGGACACAGCTGGTTCTGGAGGTTCTCCAACATGGAGGACGGGTCCATGCAGCTCTGCAGAGGACAGGATGGACGTGTGGACCGGTCCGTCTCAGCTGAGGACGCTTGTTCGTGTGTTTTTATGGGTTTTACCGTATAGACGCAGACAGGTGGTGTTCCTGACGGAGCCGCGAGGGAAGGTGATGAACAGACACAGGTAACATCCTTCGTCCTGCGCCGAGACGTTCCTCATCACGATGGAGCTCAGCTTCAGCCCGGCTTCTTCAAACCGGACCTTCCCTCTGAAACCGGGATTCACGGTCCGACCGGCGACTTCGCTGTAGGAGGCGACGTTCTCGTCTTTATGGGCTAAAACCTTCTGCCAGGTGACCTGGTAGACGTCTTCCTGCTGAGTGAGCCGACAGCGTAGACGAGCCTCTCCTCCCGCCGCCGCCATGACGGTCTGCTGGGTGATGATCTCTGCTGTCACACCTGCGGGACACAGAGACGTCAGCGGACAGGTGATCCAGGACCCGCCCACGTCTCACTGGAGGACAGCGACCAGGAATAATTAAACTTTCATCCGTGGCCATGTTTGTTCATATCTGAGTGAAAACTAAAGTTTGTGTTGACCTGGAATAAAAACATGTTTACAATGACATACAGCTGATAATATATATAATTACCTTTAACAAAGACTCCAAAATAAAAAAAGGTAATGAATTAATCCTTTCAGTATCATCGTACCTTCATGCTGCCAGAAAACAAGATTTGAATCTGGAGGCGGAAATCAGATAACAAAACATGTTCACACCAAAATTTTGGCGCTCAAATGACCGAGAGAAATCCAGTCGTTTTTCAAAATAAAAGCACGTTCAGACTCATATGATAAAATTAACATAAAAAACTATTTTTTTTTCTTGCAGGGCCTGGTACCGGTCCGCGGTTCTGGGGTTGGGGACCACTGCTTTGGATCATCTGATGTAGTAAAAGAAGTCAAGTTTGATGGAAACCTGCTCAATCTGGCAACAGGTGGTTCACCTGGTCAGCTGACAAATACAGGTAACAACTTTAAAAATAATTAAATGACCAACGCTGTAAAAACCAATTCTGATTTAAAACATGCATCATGATCTCGCAGTTAGAAAAAGTTCCGTTAACTTATATAGAAAAGGTAATTATGACTTTAAAATGTCAGAGTAACGGATCATGACGTCACCCCCCCATAATATTTCTCTACATGGTACAACCGACTCTGAGAGGAGGAGCACAGGTGAGGACAAAAGACAATCTGCTCCTTCTTTTGTGTCAGTGGTGTCTTATTATGACATTAATTAATGTAGTTACTGAATTTGATTAATTTGTTAAACTTTGAGGCACCTGTAGCATTAAATAAATATCAAATGAAATAAAACTGAATTATAAACTGAATCATAAATGTGCAAATACAGTCAGTAAAATACTCAGCACCATAAATATTCATACATAATTAATACAGTTACTAATTTTGATTAATTTCAGTAACTTTAGGCCAGTTACAACATTGAATAAATATGAAATTAAATAAAACTGAGTCAGTCTCCGGTTGGGAAATGATCTGTTATAGATCAGATTAGTTTTATCTGGTCAGAAATAAGTCCAGAGCTGGAATAAAAACATGTTTGCAATGACAGAAATAATGAAATACAGCTGATAATATATAATTACCTTCCACAAAGACTCCAAAAGCACAAAGATAATGAATGAATCCTTTCAGTATCATCGTACATTCATGCTGCCAGACAGAATAAATTCAAATTGACCGCGGATTCAATGTTGCCAGGTTGGGCGGAAATCAGACAGTCCAATCAGGTTTGAAGACCCGCCCTCTTCCCGCCGTTCAGCAGAAAACCGACAAACACCGACCTGAATTACAGCAATAATATGTAAAAACATCATGTATCTGTCTAACTGAGACTTTTTAATAATCTTCTGACGGAGTAAAAGAAGTTCAGTTTTGATGGAAACCCGCCCAACCTGGCAACACGTGGTTCACGTGGTCAGCTGACAAATACAGGTAACAACCTGATAGAGAATTTACTTCCCAGCATTATAAAAACTAAAGCTTCTATAAAACAGATGTACCTTATTATCCCCTAGTTTAAAAAAGCTCAGTTAACTAATCTAGAAGAGGTAATTACTGTTTTAAAATGTCATAGTAACGGATCATGACGTCAGCCCCCCCCATAATATTTACCTACATGGTACAACCGACTGGGAGGAGGAACAGGTGAGAAAGGATGACGGGAAAATGAAATGATTTTATTTCTCTGAGAAGATTAATGACATCAGGAGGATTAAAAGTTTGTTTTTTGTTTGTTACTGAAACAGTGGTGCAAAATGCTTATTTTACTGACTTTTAAATTAATGACTGACTTGGTGCTTTCAAACAGCTTTTCATAAATACATTTGAAAATAAATGAAGAAAATACATCAATGAAAAGTTTATTAAATAAACTCCACAGATTAATGATTCACTGTTAAAAACATTCAGAATATGAATTAAACCAGAAATGTGCGTTCCTGCACATCAGAAATGTTGTTGAAATTATCGTTTAACAGATTATTTAAGATTTATGCTGTTAAAGAAATAAATTCAGTCTACACATGACTGTGTTTTTATCAGCAACAAGAGTCAGAAACTGTTAAATGTCCTACATTTATTTCTGCTCCAACATCTGTGAGAAGATGACAGTGGGAATGTTGTTTCTGCTGCCACCTACTGGTCAGAATGAAGACGCTCATTTAAATAGAATAGAACTTTATTAATCTGTTACAGCAGCTCAAATTGGACAGATAAAAAGTAAAATAGCAACAGGGCTTGTAGAAAATATTCAGAAAAATAGGCAAAAACATAATATAAAATGTATATATAGCTCTCAAAAATATCAAAAATGAACAAATTGTTAAAAATAAGCTACAACACAGGACTATTTTTAATATATACACATATATGAACATTTCACTTATTGATAAATAACTCAAATTTTTTTTTTCCAGGTGAAACTATTTTAACTAACTAAATATGGAATTTGGACTCCAAAAGTACATTTTTTAAAACACAATGAAGAAATGTTGCTTTTGTCTTGTTGGACTGGATGATAGATAAAGATGATCAGAATTCCTAATTAGTTAGTAAAATCTTAACGGAGGCTGAAAACACAGAAGTCTGTGGACGACTGTTTCTTCAACCAGGTTAACTGACATATTCAGGTTTAATCCTCCATCTTGGGTTCGTGCAGCAGCTCTCAGGTGTTTTTATCAGCATTAAATAAAGTTCACAAATCAACAAAGATCCAAATGTGCACAATTAGCATCTAAATAAGTCGGACAAAATAACATTATTTGTAATAAATAGTCTTCCATAAACACTGTAGTTCTTCTAATTAAAAATAATTAGGGCTGGGCAACGATTAAAATTTTTAATCATGATTAATCGCATGATTTCCCTGATTAATCACGATTAATCACATTGTATACGGAAAATCAAATAATGAATTCAAAAGTAGTGTAAAGGTCACTTTTATTTAAATGTTCTGCGGCCATATGAACTAAAGTGCCATAACATTTGTTGTTCAAACACTTTTAACATCAGCACTTGTCAGTAACACATATTTAGTGTAAATCTCATCTTAAAAAATGTAAAATAAAATAAGGCTTATTGCAACATCAAGGACATTAGTGTCATCCATTTTTTTTTAAATAAAAAAAATAAAGTCTATTAACAAAATACCCCACACAATCAGAACATTAAACAGGTAATTTCTGAGGTAACGGCAGAAACTTTTAACAGGGAATTCAGCTTGTCAGTTGTTACAAATAACCTTGTTTCTGTTGAATCCTCCGTCTGGGAGAACTTTAAAATGAAAATGTTCATGTTAAAGTTAGAGTTAAGAGTTAATGCGTTAACTTGCTCAGGCCTAAAAATAGTATATGAATGGTAAAATAATCTGAACAGTGATCTGGGGGGCAGCTGGGTGGTTGAAGCTGGTGGTCTGTGGACAGAGGCTACTGTCCTCCTGCAGGGGTCACAGGTTCGATTCCCAGCCTGCAACGTTGTGCTGCTCTGTCTCTGCTCCTCCTTCCTGTCTCTGTCTATAAAGGTGAACATGGACATTTCTTCGTCCACTCACACATCAGCTCCTGGAACCAACAGGTGTGAAGAAAACTGGACACGCCTCCCGTCAGTCAGAGAAATGAAGCACCTGAATCAGAATCAACTTTGCCAGGTACGATTTTACACATACGAGGAATTTGTTGTGGTGATGATGATTCATGCAATTAAGGGAAAAATGCAAACAATGTAAACTAAAAATACTGCGATATAAATATATATACACAAGCAGTTTTTTAGCATTGAGGGCACAGCGACCAGAGTGATGTGCCATGAAAATGTGCAAATGTGCAAATGAACAGGTAGTCCAGACTGAGCGTTAATGTAACGCATAGTTACAGTTAAATGGACTTCCTGGTTTCCAGACTGATACCAACGACACGTCCAAGATGGTGAAGCTGCTGAAGGGCTGGTGTTGGTTTAGGAGGAAGAACGTGTTGATCCAACATCTTCTGCAGCCATCTTTTTTTAGATGTGGTACTTGGACGCTCCTGGATGAGTCATCAGATAAACTCCGCCCCTCTTCGCTGTGATTGGCTCAGTCCTGTACCAGTGGAGATCAGTGTTAATGGGAACAGACCAGTTTCATGAGACAGTGAGAGTAAGGCCGGGCATACACTGTGCGACTGTCAGCTCATTTTGAACCGATTTTCCAGTCGTGCGAGTATTTTTTGGATCGGGCCGAATTTCGACCCTATCGTGAGTCGTGCTTCGTGCAGTATACGTGGGGTAACGACGAGAGATCAACACCTCCCCACGATGAGCTCCCGATCACAAGTCGTGTGCTCGCAAGAAAATCAAACTTGTTTGAAATCCTGGTCGCTCCTCATGAAGGTATCGCACAGTAGAAGCAGTAGGTGCGTTTGAGATGAACTGCGCCTCGCCTGGACTGCGGTCAAGCCAGCCGTCTCTCCTTTTTGCGAAGTCAAGCGAGTCGCTCCAACATTTCAAGTGCTCATGTGTTACAGGCTTTACGGTAAATGGACGGCTGCGGGTGAGAAAGTCAGCGCTAGGAGGCCACAGCGTGTATTAATATCCGGTTTTCAAAATAAAATGTGGGTTATTGAAAGGCGTTTAAGTGTGATCTTTACTAGTTTTGAATCATTATGTCACATGACCTAGAGGCTATTGAAATAAATTCATGATCAGGAATGTTAAAATGGAATAAAAAGAGGTGTATCTCAACCAGCCAGTGTAGTACTGTGATCATGCACTGATTTTGAGTCATTAGGTCACATGACCTGGAAGCTATTGAGCTAAAATGCTAATATTTGCTTTAGAAATTATTATAAAATCTCAGAAATGGTAAAGTGGAATAAAAAGAGGTGTATCTAAACCAGCCAGGGGAGTACTGTCATCCTGCACTGATTTTGAGTCATTGAGTCATTAGGTCACATGACCTGGAAGCTATTGAGCTAAAATGCTAATATTTACTGTAAAGAAATTATTATAAAATCTCAGAAATGTTAAAGTGGAATAAAAAGAGGTGTATCTCAACCAGCCAGGGGAGTACTATGATCCTGCACTGATTTTGAGTCATTGAGTCATTAGGTCACATGACCTGGAAGCTATTGAGCTAAAATGCTAATATTTACTGTAAAGAAATTATTATAAAATCTCAGAAATGTTAAAGTGGAATAAAAAGAGGTGTATCTCAACCAGCCAGGGGAGTACTATGATCCTGCACTGATTTTGAGTCATTAGGTCACATGACCTGGAAGCTATTGAGCTAAAATGCTACTATTTACTTTAAAAAATTAACATAAAATATTAGAAATGTTAAAAAAGAATAAAAAGAGGTGAATCTCAACCAGCCATGAGGGTACTGTGATCCTGCACTGATTTTGAGTCATTAGGTCACATGACCTGGAAGCTATTGAGCTAAAATGCTAATATTTACTTTAAAAAATTAACATAAAATATTAGAAATGTTAAAGTGGAATAAAAAGAGGTGTATCTCAACCAGCCAGTGTAGTACTGTGATCCTGCACTGATTTTGAGTTATTAGGTCACATGACCTGGAAGCTATTGAGCTAAAATGCTAATATTTACTTAAAAAAATTAACATAAAATATTAGAAATGTTAAAGTGGAATAAAAAGAGGTGTATCTCAACCAGCCAGGGGGTACTGTGATCCTGCACTGATTTTGAGTCATTAGGTCACATGACCTGGAAGCTATTGAGCTAAAATGCTAATATTTACTGTAAAGAAGTTATTATAAAATCTCAGAAATGTTAAAGTGGAATAAAAAGAGGTGTATCTAAACCAGCCAGGGGAGTACTGTCATCCTGCACTGATTTTGAGTCATTAGGTCACATGACCTGGAAGCTATTGAGCTAAAATGCTAATATTTACTTTAAAAAATGTACATAAAATATTAGAAATGTTAAAAAAGAATAAAAAGAGGTGTATCTCAACCAGCCAGGGGAGTCTGTCATCCTGCACTGATTTTGAGTCATTGAGTCATTAGGTCACATGACCTGGAAGCTGCTTGAAGCTATTGAGCTAAAATGCTAATATTTACTGTAAAGAAATTATTATAAAATCTCAGAAATGTTAAAGTGGAATAAAAAGAGGTGTACCTCAACCAGCCAGGGGAGTACTATGATCCTGCACTGATTTTGAGTCATTGAGTCATTAGGTCACATGACCTGGAAGCTATTGAGCTAAAATGCTAATATTTACTGTAAAGAAATTATTATAAAATCTCAGAAATGTTAAAGTGGAATAAAAAGAGGTGTATCTCAACCAGCCAGGGGAGTACTGTGATCCTGCACTGATTTTGAGTCATTAGGTCACATGACCTGGAAGCTATTGAGCTAAAATGCTAATATTTACTGTAAAGAAATTATTATAAAATCTCAGAAATGTTAAAGTGGAATAAAAAGAGGTGTATCTCAATCAGCCAGGGGAGTACTATGATCCTGCACTGATTTTGAGTCATTAGGTCACATGACCTGGAAGCTATTGAGCTAAAATGCTACTATTACTTTAAAAAATTAACATAAAATATTAGAAATGTTAAAAAAGAATAAAAAGAGGTGAATCTCAACCAGCCATGAGGGTACTGTGATCCTGCACTGATTTTGAGTCATTAGGTCACATGACCTGGAAGCTATTGAGCTAAAATGCTAATATTTACTTTAAAAAATTAACATAAAATATTAGAAATGTTAAAGTGGAATAAAAAGAGGTGTATCTCAACCAGCCAGGGGGGTACTGTGATCCTGCACTGATTTTGAGTCATTGAGTCATTAGGTCACATGACCTGGAAGCTATTGAGCTAAAATGCTAATATTTACTGTAAAGAAATTATTATAAAATCTCAGAAATGTTAAAGTGGAATAAAAAGAGGTGTATCTCAACCAGCCAGGGGAGTACTATGATCCTGCACTGATTTTGAGTCATTAGGTCACATGACCTGGAAGCTATTGAGCTAAAATGCTAATATTTACTGTAAAAAATTAACATAAAATATTAGAAATGTTAAAGTGGAATAAAAAGAGGTGTATCTCAACCAGCCAGGGGAGTACTGTGATCCTGCACTGATTTTGAGTCATTAGGTCACATGACCTGGAAGCTATTGAGCTAAAATGCTAATATTTACTTTAAAAAAATTAACATAAAATATTAGAAATGTTAAAGTGGAATAAAAAGAGGTGTATCTCAACCAGCCAGGGGAGTACTGTGATCCTGCACTGATTTTGAGTCATTAGGTCACATGACCTGGAAGCTATTGAGCTAAAATGCTAATATTTACTGTAAAAAATTAACATAAAATATTAGAAATGTTAAAGTGGAATAAAAAGAGGTGTATCTCAACCAGCCAGGGGAGTACTGTGATCCTGCACTGATTTTGAGTCATTAGGTCACATGACCTGGAAGCTGTTGAGCTAAAATGCTACTATTTACTTTAAAAAATTAACATAAAATATTAGAAATGTTAAAAAAGAATAAAAAGAGGTGAATCTCAACCAGCCATGAGGGTACTGTGATCCTGCACTGATTTTGAGTCATTAGGTCACATGACCTGGAAGCTATTGAGCTAAAATGCTAATATTTACTTTAAAAAATTAACATAAAATATTAGAAATGTTAAAGTGGAATAAAAAGAGGTGTATCTCAACCAGCCAGTGTAGTACTGTGATCCTGCACTGATTTTGAGTTATTAGGTCACATGACCTGGAAGATCACCTGTATGTTACCTGTAGTTTGAGGACCACGTTCTTAGATAAAGTGTCCTCGATCGCTGATTGAAGTTAAAATAAAAGTGATCCTCCTTCTGTTGCATGAAACGTGTTCTTTTATCTGCCTTGTAAACCACTTTGTAACTGGTCGTTTGATAAGTCATATATATAAGTGTTATTATTAGCAGACACAAAATATTTGCTTGTTGGCAGATAAAAACTTCATCGCACAACATAAGACTAATATAACAAACATTAAATATTGTGATTACACAGAAAATTAGTATTTTGCGCAACATGTGGTGTTTGTTGTCAAAATTAAGAGCCAATCGGAGCCTGTCAGCTCATCAATCAGGTGACAGCCAGGCGCTCGCAGTCCGTGGAGAGCAGCTTTTTTTGACGTTGCAGTTCCGGTATACAGAAGTCTGACGTGCGTTATGAACGTATAGTGTAAGCAGTCAAGTCGCATCAGAGCATCGGGCCGTACAGTGTGAGAGCATTACTCATGGGCTGCGAACTTTTGAACTCAGCGATCTAGTCGTGCAGTGTGAGATAGGGCTGAATCAAGGGACTTAAAATCTCGCACAGTGTATGCCCGGCCTTAGTCTGGCTGATCAGAGACACCGTCACATCTACAACCTTCTGATTGGCTCCACTTACTTCTCCAGAGTTATTTGAACTTTATGATCCTTTTTCTTTAATGATTAATTAAATACTATTCCTATTAAACAAGTGTGGTTGTGTGACAGCGGTACCTGTTCTGTGTTTCCGTCTGAGCAGGACGATGACGACAGCAGCAGCAGCAGAACCACAGCAGACCGAGCAGAGCAGAACCAGAGGCCATCCTTATGAGAAACAGATAAATCCAGATGTGAGACCCTGAACATCAACGAAGTAACGATAAGAAGAACATCAAACATCAGCAGTCTGGAGATGTGAGGACCTGAAGCAGCGTCTCACCTGCAGACGTGTGTCTGAGCTCAGGAACCGTGGTGAACACCTCCACCTGAGGACAAGACTGCACCTGCGCAGCACATCTGACCCGAGTGCCGTTGCCAGGGAGACCAGACAGCGTGGCTGTGGTGGTGACGGTGACGGTACCGTTGGTGTTGTTGGTTCTGACGGTGTTGCTGTGTGAGAAGTTGAGGTGTTGCTGTGCAGCGATCAGAGTCACAGTTGGAGCAGGTCGACCCGTGGCTGAACAGGACACAGCTGGTTCTGGAGGTTCTCCAGCATGAAGGACGGGTCCATGCAGCTCTGCAGAGAACAGGATGGACATCTAGAAATGACAACCTTTCTATTCAGCTTCTGTGGAAGACATTTGTCAATGATTTAATAAGTTTAAACTCCTGTAGTATATTTTTCTGTACCATAAAGCTGGAGACACGTTGTGTTCCTCACAGAGTCATGAGGGAAGGAGAACAGACAGAGGTAACATCCTTCATCCTGCTCTGAGATGTTCCTGATCACGATGGAGCTCAGATTCGGTTCAGCTTCTACAAACTCTACTTTATTTCTAAACTCATGAACTACTCTTGGACCATATTTTTGATCATAAATGGCAACGTTCTTCTTATTATCATCGTGTAAAATCTTTATCCATTTCACTAGATCGACGTCTTCCTGCTGAGTGAGCCGACAGCGTAGACGAGCCTCTCCTCCCGCCGCCGCCATGACAGTCTGCTGGGTGATGATCTCTGCTGTCACACCTGCAGGACACATGAGATGCTTAGAGAGGTGAACTCTGCAGGACTGGACCTGCAGTACCTGAAGTACCAGGACAGTGTTGGTTCTGATGTCCACTCACTGACTTCATACGACTGGTGAAGGTATTCAGAAAGAACGAATGTTAGTTCAGAAACCTTCAACGTCTGGTTTCTCTAATTAACATCCACCTGCTGCCCAGAGACACCAGTCAAGGAGGTGTTCAGGTACATCTGACACCTGCAGGACAACCTGCCATGATGGTGTTAAAACCAGAGATATAAGAAGGAAGATGAACTCCTGAACGACAGTTCACATGAACACGATTTATTTTTCATTTATTCTCAAGTTCAAACCACGTGGTTTAAAGGTATCTGCATGCTGTGAAAATAACAGACCACATGGTAAATGGACTGCACTTCTACAGTGATCCCTGCATAAGTGCAGATCTCTGGGCAGGTCCAGGTGGCTGTGCTGGTGGACTGCATGATGCTCTCATTGCAGCAGAGACTCCATTCCACTTCTACGTTTCTGAGGTCAGTATTCATCTTTCACAAGCATTATCTCCAACGAAATCATGTCAAAAACGTATTAAAAACAAAAGCAACCCTAACTAACTCTGTACCTCATTCATTACGGTTTTATATTGAAATGATCTGTTGCAGTAACTTTCATGGTTTCAGTTCCTTCAGAGCGGTTATCGATGGTTTTATCTGGTCAGAAATAACTCCAGATCTGGAATAAAAACATGTTTGCAATGACAGAAATAATGAAATACAGTACAATATATAATTACCTTTCACAAAGAGTCCAAAAGCAAAAAAGAAATGAATTAATCCTGTCGGTGTCATCGTACCGTCATGCTGCCAGAAAACAGGAATCTAGTTGGTAATGCAGTTACAGGAGTGTTCCAAAGTCCAAAGCAAGAATGAGGAGTACAGCGGGCGCGTCCGCGAAGAGCGTTTATAGACTTGCTTCATTTAGGGGAGGAGCCGAAAGTGATGACGTCTTCACCGTAGTGATAATGAGATGAAGCCCTGTGAAGCAGTGTCACACATTGGCCAGATGGTTCCAGGTTCTTAAGAGATAAGATAAGAAAAGATAAGATATTCCTTTATTTGTCCCACAAATTTACAATGTTTCAGCAGCAAGTGAGAAAAAGATTCAGATTCATATTTTAGATTTTATTTATTATTTATTTATATTTATCCCCGAGGGGCAATTGAGGTCCAACTGAGCAGCATTGTGTTGACATAGGTATTAACAATACAAATGAGATTGACAGAACTAAAATGGAAATAAATACAGTATATACAGTAATTACAAAATTTGAAATGTTAAATTATATAAAGTGACTGGAGTGAATGAGGCATAGATAAAGTGCAGGCAGTGTAAACAGTGTAAGGCAGTATGGATGGTTAAGACAGTATTAACAATATATGAACAGTATATAAACAGTATGTAAACAGAATATGAACAGTATGTAAACAGTATGTAAACAGTATGTAAACAGTGCAACAGTGTGAACAGGGTATTGAGTAGGGGTGCTCCGATCAGGGTTTTTGGGGCCAATCACCGATCACCGATCACCGATCACTGAAATCAATATCGGCCGATCCGATACCGATCACCGATCGTATTTATTTCCCTTTGTTTCTTGCTGTCTTAGACCATTTCGACTTGAAAATTGTGGACATGCGCCCCCTAGTGGCTCCGCCATAACTGGAGTGTGCGGTGCTCCACCAACTAACCCAAACACAGCAGCGTGGAGCATCTGTTACTGATAACGCAGACATGTCTTGGATTGATGATGTTAGGCAGTGGCCTCCAGTTACAGATGAAGGTAGTTTATCACTGTTTTTAATGATTGGTTATGGAAATAGCATTATCTATTCCCATAACCAAACACTAAAAACTGTGGAACGCTGCAACGCTGGTTATAACTAACATCAACAAGTCATAAAGATTATGCTACTGTAACGTTAACGCTAGCGGTAAATTAGGCTATGTGTTAATGTTATATTTAATTTATTTAATCATTCTCCTAAGTCATTCATTCATTCATTCATTGATTTATAGGCTTGTGCTAGTGCCGAGGGCTACAGTTAGCGTCATACTGCTGTTCTTTCGGCCAGAATCGTCCGGGACTCTCAGCGAGACTATGAATAGTACAAGATTAAATGTTAACGAAAACTCACCCGGCTGTATTCATTTGGAACAAAGTCCTTTCTGTTGATATTTTTCACCCACGTCTTCCTAACTTCTTGGTTGTCGGTGCGCCCAGGAAATCGGTGCAAAACTGTATGGCTGCAAACAAAGCAGTCTTCGTGCAGTAAAGGCTTGTGTATTTCATACTTTCTTCTTCCATTGTTGAATTTTCACGCCATTGTTGGCACAGTTTATGACGGAACATGTATTCCCACTCGACCAACTCGACATTATAAAAATATCTATTTGTAGAAAGAGAAAAACACTGGTTAATCTGCGAGCCGGTGAAAGTGTCGCTCTGTAGCACAACCCCGCAATGGCGGACGGGGTACTTCCTTTCATTGATAAGACTTGCTTTTGTATTGTTTGTTCTGTTAATAAAGAACTATTGAAGAAAAAAAAAAAGGACGGGGTACTTCCGGGGGGCTGGCCCGAAAAGGTCTATACACAGTGTATGCGCACGAGAATAGAGCGTTTTTGATCGGCTCTTTTGATCGGCTTTAATGACAATTCTGACCGATCCCGATCATATGCATATCGGCCGATCCGATCAGGTCACCGATCGATCGGAGCACCCCTAGTATTGAGTAGTCCGGGGGGCGAGGTGGGGGTGGGGGCGGGGGTGGATGTGGGGGATGTGGGTGTGAGGGAGAATTAACATTTGGAGTTGAAGAGCAGAGTGGCTTTGGGGACAAAGGTGGCTCTCCTCCTCTCAGTCCTGCAGGTGATGCAGCGGAGGCGTCGCCCGGAGGGGAGCCATTGAAATGAGGTGTGGATAATGGGAGAGGGGTTGTTGATTATCTTGCCTGCCTGTCTGAGGGCCTGTTGGCTGTAGACTAGTGATCGACCGATTATCGGTCGGGCCGATTATCGGGGCCGATATTTGGAAATTTGACTTATATCGGCATCGGCCTTTTTTTAATCCGACCGGCCGATATGAAGAAATCAATTTAAAACTGGGTTATTCCGGCTCAGATGCCGCCGCGCCTCTCTCTCCTGCCTGCTGTCTCCTGCATTATTCACCTCGTCCTCTGATTGGTTGAGCGGCAGAGGCTGAGCCTCCGAACAAGAAGCTGTCCTCACAAACACTGGAGAGTGAGAGGAAAAGTTTTCTTGTGTGAGAAGCTCCCGACAGAAAACACGTGTCAAAGGTAAATGCAGAAAGCTCTTCCGAAATTGTAGTAAACATCCCAGAACTCTGCATCTCACAACTACTACTAACGTTACAGTGAGCAGCAGAATAACGGAAGAGCAGAGTAAACCTTAGCGGCAGCTCTGCTAACTCGTATTACGTCCCAACATGTCTGTGAATGATTTAAAAGAAGACTGCTGATAATATCGACATGGAAACAGTCCACGATAGAAAAGCATGTGTGTGTGATTAAGAGCATAAGAGCATAAAAAAACTCAGTTCACTTGTTTTAGGGAGCGCTAAGGTGGAGGCTGCTTAGCTTTTACCATAAAATTAGTTCGTCGATCTGATGCTAAATGCTCTGCAGACTATGTATTAGCAATGGAGAAAATACACCGTACTTTCCGGACAGTAACCCGTTACTTTTTCTCACGATTCGAACCCTACAGCTTATACAACGATGTGGCTAATGTATAGATTTCTACGGGCCAGTTTCAGGCCGTCAGTACGTTTATCCCCGTCAGAATAAAATTACCGAACCGGTCACAGTGGACCAATGAAACTGTTTGAATTAAATCAAACGCACTCACACTAAATTCTTCAGATCAGTCATTTTGTGCTTCATGCACACACCCTCATCATGGAAAACACACGAAGGAGTGCATATGATTTAGCTTTAAGTTAAAGACAATCGATCTGTCGGTCAGAGAAGTAACCAGAGCTACTGCACGTATTTATTTTGAGATCCGAATATTCAGGTGCCTCAATAGGAAAATCACGGTCTGTAATGTGGAGATTAGTATGTAGTCACGTGAAAAACTCTACAACTCACAACTACTAATGTTGCTATGAGCTTTCTGGTCCTATGATCTGAAAATGAACGGGAAGGAAGATGAGAGAGTAAAATTCAGAAATGATTCATCTGAACAAAGTGGTGAAACATTTTAAATACTGTGTGAGCTCATTAAAACCTGAAAGGATGTTTGTGTCCTGTCAGGAGTTTAACTGCACTCATAACAACTATTATACTTTTTTATGGAGTTTAACTGCACTCATAACAACTATTATACTTTTTTATGGAGTATGGAGTTTAAGTCTTGTGTCATATTAATCATTAATAATGTAGCAACACAGTTCTGAATGACAGGGTCCTTGCTATCGCATAGTAAAATATAACATTTGATAATGAAATCAATTTAAGGCATCCTAAATGCTGCTGTTTTATATACTACTACTTTATAAAATCTCTGTAAAAAAGTTTTTATTTGCATTTACTAGAGATAATGCTGAGCCTGAGAACTCCTGCACTTTTTGTTTTTGTTTCAAGTTAAAACAAA
Source organism: Hirundichthys speculiger (assembly GCA_018398805.1). NCBI lineage: Eukaryota > Metazoa > Chordata > Actinopteri > Beloniformes > Exocoetidae > Hirundichthys > Hirundichthys speculiger. Next base: position 20,391 of record JAGFBZ010001454.1, read on the forward strand.
GTTAAATCATTTCAGTTATACTGAAATTTTATTTAATTGTGAAAAAATTTAGGGAGCTATTATCTAAGTTTTTTATTTAATGTTACAAGAGGTGCTGCTGAGCCTGTATTTTTGTTGTGTTTGAACTTAAAACAAAGACAAGTCATTGTAGTTTATATTTAAATGTTACTGTATTTTCTGTAATTTCAGGGAGCTATTTATTTAACCTTTTATTCAACTTTATGAGAGATGGTTTCTGAGTGTAGGAAATTCAGGCACTTCTGGAGCTATTATTTTCTATTTGTGTGATTCAATGAGCATGCTTTAGGCATTTCTGTGAAGTTTAGTGTTTGCATTATTCAATTTCTTTAGGCCAATTTTTACACTTTTACTGCAAATGAATATCGGCTCCAAATATCGGTTATCGGCCTCCTCTAACTACTATAATCGGTATCGGTACTGAAAAACCCATATCGGTCGATCACTACTGTAGACGTGTGTGAAACAGTTCTGACAGGCAGGCCGATGACTTTTGAGCACACTGATGCGGTTGTGCTGCAGTCTGTTTCTGTTGCTGAAGGCTGAGGGAGTGGAACCAGCAGGTTATGGAGGATGTCATGATGCTTTCAATGAAGGCATAGTAAAAAGTCATCAAGATGTGTGTGCTGATTCCAAAGGAGTTGAGTTTCTGGAGGAGGTACAGCCGTTGGTGACACCTCCTGAGAATGTCCTCTGTGTTGGTAGAGAATTTCAGGAGGTTGTCGAAGATGGTGCCCAGGTATCTGTATTCCTCCACTACCTCCACTGGCTTCCCGTGGATGGTGGTGGTGACTGCAGCAGCCAGATCTCTCTGCCTACTGGAGAAGGTCACCACCATCTCCTTGGTTTTGCTGACGTTCAGTTCCAGTTTGGAGCTGTCACACCACTCTACAAACTCCTGGAGAACGGGTCCGTGGTGTTGTGAGGGGCCTGTCAGCAGTGACAGGAGAACTGTGTCGTCAGCATATTTCACCAGGTGGCAGGTGGGCTGTGTGGATCTGCAGTCATCGGTGTAGAGGATGAAGAGCAGGGGGGAGAGCACACAGCCCTGGGGGGAGCCAGTGGATGTGGAGCAGAGGTCGGAGAGGAGGTTGTTAACCCGGACTTTCTGAGTCCTGTTGGTCAGAAAGTCCAGTATCCACAGGATTAGCTGGTCATCCAGGTGGAAGCGGGAGGAAAGTTTAGTGGGCAGGATGTGGGGCTGCAGGGTGTTGAAGGCTGATGAGAAGTCAGCAAACAGTAGTCTGGCGGAGGAGTCGGGGAGCTCCAGGTGCTTGTGGATGGAGTCCATAATGAAGATTTTAGCATCATCGACTCCCCTGCGTGCGCGATAGGCAAACTGGAGTGGGTCCATCAGGGGGTCCGTTGCTCTGATGATGTGCTGTTTTATGATCTTCTCCATGGCCTTCATCACCAGGGAGGTAAGGGCCACAGGACGAAGATCATTCAGAGACTTGGGGTTGCTTTTTGGGGATGGGGATGACTGGAGTGTTTCCACAGCTGGGAGACGGTGTGTGACTGTCCATGGAGTGTTGAAATAGTGACCGAAACACACTTCCTAGTTGCCCTGCACAGTGTCTCAGTACTCTGCTGCTGATGTTGTCGGGGCCGGGTGAGCTCCTCTCCTTGGTCCTCCTGAGGGCTCTCACCACGTCCTCAGTCCTGAAGGTGAGGGCAGGGCTGCCAGGTTTTAGTGAAGTTCTGATTAGTGACCTATTCAGGTGCCTCAATAGGAAATCACGGTCTGTAATGTGGAGATTAGTATGTAGTCACGTGAAAAACTCTACAAACTCACAACTACTAATGTTGCTATGAGCTTTCTGGTCCTATGATCTGAAAATGAACGGGAAGATGAGAGTAAAATTCAGAAATGATTCATCTGAACAAGTGGTGGAAACATTTTAAATACTGTGTGAGCTCCTTAAAGCCTGAAAGGCTGTTTGTGTCTGTCAGGAGTTTAACTGCACTCATAACAACTATTATACTTTTTTATGGAGTTTAACTGCACTCATAACAACTATTATACTTTTTTATGGAGTATGGAGTTTAAGTCTTTGTCATATTAATCATTAATAATGTAGCAACACAGTTCTGAATGACAAGGGTCCTTGCTATCGCATAGTAAAATATAACATTTGATAATGAAATCCAATTTAAGGCATCCTAAATGCTGCTGTTTTATATACTACTACTTTATAAAATCTCTGTAAAAAAGTTTTTATTTGCATTTACTAGAGATAATGCTGAACCTGAGAACTCCTGCACTTTTGTTTTTTGTTTCAAGTTAAAACAAAGTTAAATCATTTCAGTTATACTGAAATTTTATTTAATTGTGAAAAAATTTAGGGAGCTATTATCTAAGTTTTTATTTAATGTTACAAGAGGTGCTGCTGAGCCTGTATTTTTGTTGTGTTTGAACTTAAAACAAAGACAAGTCATTGTAGTTATATTTAAATGTTACTGTATTTTCTGTAATTTCAGAGAGCTATTTATTTAACCTTTTATTCAACTTTATGAGAGATGTTTCTGAGTGTAGGAAATTCAGGCACTTCTGGAGCTATTATTTTCTATTTGTGTGATTCAATGAACATGCTTTAGGCATTTCTGTGAAGTTTAGTGTTTGCATTATTCAATTTCTTTAGGCCAATTTTTACACTTTTACTGCAAATGAATATCGGCTCCAAATATCGGTTATCGGCCTCCTCTAACTACTAATAATCGGTATCGGTACTGAAAAACCCATATCGGTCGATCACTAATCAGAACTTCACTAAAACCTGGCAGCCCTGCCCTCACCTTCAGGACTGAGGACGTGGTGAGAGCCCTCAGGAGGACCAAGGAGAGGAGCTCACCCGGCCCCGACAACATCAGCAGCAGAGTACTGAGACACTGTGCAGGGCAACTAGGAAGTGTGTTTCGGTCACTATTTCAACACTCCATGGACAGTCACACCGTCTCCCAGCTGTGGAAACACTCCAGTCATCCCCATCCCCAAAAAAGCAACCCCAAGTCTCTGAATGATCTTCGTCCTGTGGCCCTTACCTCCCTGGTGATGAAGGCCATGGAGAAGATCATAAAACAGCACATCATCACAGCAACGGACCCCCTGATGGACCCACTCCAGTTTGCCTATCGCGCACGCAGGGGAGTCGATGATGCTAAAATCTTCATTATGGACTCCATCCACAAACACCTGGAGCTCCCCGACTCCTCCGCCAGACTACTGTTTGCTGACTTCTCATCAGCTTTCAACACCCTGCAGCCCCACATCCTGCCCACTAAACTTTCCTCCCGCTTCCACCTGGATGACCAGCTAATCCTGTGGATACTGGACTTTCTGACCAACAGGACTCAGAAAGTCCGGGTTAACAACCTCCTCTCCGACCTCTGCTCCACATCCACTGGCTCCCCCCAGGGCTGTGTGCTCTCCCCCCTGCTCTTCATCCTCTACACCGATGACTGCAGATCCACACAGCCCACCTGCCACCTGGTGAAATATGCTGACGACACAGTTCTCCTGTCACTGCTGACAGGCCCCTCACAACACCACGGACCCGTTCTCCAGGAGTTTGTAGAGTGGTGTGACAGCTCCAAACTGGAACTGAACGTCAGCAAAACCAAGGAGATGGTGGTGACCTTCTCCAGTAGGCAGAGAGATCTGGCTGCTGCAGTCACCACCACCATCCACGGGAAGCCAGTGGAGGTAGTGGAGGAATACAGATACCTGGGCACCATCTTCGACAACCTCCTGAAATTCTCTACCAACACAGAGGACATTCTCAGGAGGTGTCACCAACGGCTGTACCTCCTCCAGAAACTCAACTCCTTTGGAATCAGCACACACATCTTGATGACTTTTTACTATGCCTTCATTGAAAGCATCATGACATCCTCCATAACCTGCTGGTTCCACTCCCTCAGCCTTCAGCACAGAAACAGACTGCAGCACACCGCATCAGTGTGCTCAAAAGTCATCGGCCTGCCTGTCAGAACTGTTTCACACGTCTACAGTAGTGATCGACCGATATGGGTTTTTCAGTACCGATACCGATTATTAGTAGTTAGAGGAGGCCGATAACCGATATTTGGAGCCGATATTCATTTGCAGTAAAAGTGTAAAAATTGGCCTAAAGAAATTGAATAATGCAAACACTAAACTTCACAGAAATGCCTAAAGCATGCTCATTGAATCACACAAATAGAAAATAATAGCTCCAGAAGTGCCTGAATTTCCTACACTCAGAAACATCTCTCATAAAGTTGAATAAAAGGTTAAATAAATAGCTCCCTGAAATTACAGAAAATACAGTAACATTTAAATATAACTACAATGACTTGTCTTTGTTTTAAGTTCAAACACAACAAAAATACAGGCTCAGCAGCACCTCTTGTAACATTAAATAAAAACTTAGATAATAGCTCCCTAAATTTTTTCACAATTAAATAAAATTTCAGTATAACTGAAATGATTTAACTTTGTTTTAACTTGAAACAAAAACAAAAAGTGCAGGAGTTCTCAGGCTCAGCATTATCTCTAGTAAATGCAAATAAAAACTTTTTTACAGAGATTTTATAAAGTAGTAGTATATAAAACAGCAGCATTTAGGATGCCTTAAATTGATTTCATTATCAAATGTTATATTTTACTATGCGATAGCAAGGACCCTGTCATTCAGAACTGTGTTGCTACATTATTAATGATTAATATGACAAAGACTTAAACTCCATACTCCATAAAAAAGTATAATAGTTGTTATGAGTGCAGTTAAACTCCATAAAAAAGTATAATAGTTGTTATGAGTGCAGTTAAACTCCTGACAGGACACAAACAGCCTTTCGGGTTTTAATGAGCTCACACAGTATTTAAAATGTTTCACCACTTTGTTCAGATGAATCATTTCTGAATTTTACTCTCTCATCTTCCCGTTCATTTTCAGATCATAGGACCAGAAAGCTCATAGCAACATTAGTAGTTGTGAGTTGTAGAGTTTTTCACGTGACTACATACTAATCTCCACATTACAGACCGTGATTTCCTATTGAGGCACCTGAATATTCGGATCTCAAAATAAATACGTGCAGTAGCTCTGGTTACTTCTCTGACCGACAGATCGATTGTCTTTAACTTAAAAGCTAAATCATATGCACTCCTTCGTGTGTTTTCCATGATGAGGGTGTGTGCATGAAGCACAAAATGACTGATCTGAAGAATTTAGTGTGAGTGCGTTTGATTTAATTCAAACAGTTTCATTGGTCCACTGTGACCGGTTCGGTAGTTTTATTCTGACGGGGATAAACGTACTGACGGCCTGAAACTGGCCCGTAGAAATCTATACATTAGCCACATCGTTGTATAAGCTGTAGGGTTCGAATCGTGAGAAAAAGTAACGGCTTACTGTCCGGAAAGTACGGTGTATTTTCTCCATTGCTAATACATAGTCTGCAGAGCATTTAGCATCAGATCGACGAACTAATTTTATGGTAAAAAGCTAAGCAGCCTCCACCTTAGCGCTCCCTAAAACAAGTGAACTGAGTTTTTTTATGCTCTTATGCTCTTAATCACACACACATGCTTTTCTATCGTGGACTGTTTCCATGTCGATATTATCAGCAGTCTTCTTTTAAATCATTCACAGACATGTTGGGACGTAATACGAGTTAGCAGAGCTGCCGCTAAGGTTTACTCTGCTCTTACGTTATTCTGCTGCTCACTGTAACGTTAGTAGTAGTTGTGAGATGCAGAATACTGGGATGTTTACTACAATTTCGGAAGAGCTTTCTGTATTTACCTTTGACATGTGTTTTCTGTCGGGAGCTTCTCACACAAGAAAACTTTTCCTCTCACTCTCCAGTGTTTGTGAGGACAGCTTCTTGTTCGGAGGCTCAGCCTCTGCCGCTCAACCAATCAGAGGACGAGGTGAATAATGCAGGAGACAGCAGGCAGGAGAGAGAGGCGCGGCGGCATCTGAGCCGGAATAACCCAGTTTTAAATTGATTTCTTCATATCGGCCGGTCGGATTAAAAAAAGGCCGATGCCGATATAAGTCAAATTTCCAAATATCGGCCCCGATAATCGGCCCGACCGATAATCGGTCGATCACTAATCTGGACCCGACAGAAGAACATCAAACATCAGAACCACAACCAGAACACCAGTCTGGAGATGTGAGGACCTGAAGCAGCGTCTCACCTGCAGACGTGTGTCTGAGCTCAGGAACCGTGGTGAACACCTCCACCTGAGGACAAGACCCCACCTGCGCAGCACATCTGACCCGAGTGCCGTTGCCAGGGAGACCAGACAGCGTGGCTGTGATGGTGATGGTACCGTTGGTGTTGTTGGTTCTGACGGTGTTTGCTGTGTGAGAAGTTGAGGTGTTGCTGTGCAGCGGTCAGAGTCACGGTTGGAGCAGGTCGACCCGTGGCTGAACAGGACACAGCTGGTTCTGGAGGTTCTCCAACATGAAGGACGGGTCCATGCAGCTCTGCAGAGAATAACAGGATGGACATCTAGAAATGACAACCTTTCTATTCAGCTTCTGTGGAAGACATTTATCAATGATTTAATAAGTTTAAACTCCTGTAGTATATTTTTCTGTACCATAAAGCTGGAGACACGTTGTGTTCCTCACAGAGTCATGAGGGAAGGAGAACAGACAGAGATAACATCCTTCATCCTGCTCTGAGATGTTCCTGATCACGATGGAGCTCAGATTCGCTTCAGCTTCTACAAACTCTACTTTATTTCTAAAGTCATGAGCTACTCTTGGACCATACTTTTGATCATAAAAGGCAACGTTCTTCTTATTATCATCTTGTAAAATCTTTATCCATTTCACTAGATCGACGTCTTCCTGCTGAGTGAGCCGACAGCGTAGACGAGCCTCTCCTCCCGCCGCCGCCATGACGGTCTGCTGGGTGATGATCTCTGCTGTCACACCTGAGGGACACAGACACGTCAGCCGACAGGTGATCCAGGACCCGCCCACGTCTCACTGGAGGACAGCGGCGGGACCGGGAATAATCTCAGTTACATTAAACTTTCATCCGTGTCCATGTTTGTTCATATCTGGTTCAGCTGACAAATACAGGCGACAACTTTAAAAATAATTAAACCACCAATGATGTAAAAACCAATTCTGATTTAAAACATGCGTCATTATCTCGCAGTTAGAAAAAGCTCTGTTAACTAATATAGAAAAGGTAATTATGACTTTAAAATGTCATAGTAACGGATCATGACGTCACCCCCCCCCCCCCCCCCCATAATATTTCTCTCTACATGGTACAACAGACTGAGAGGAGGAACGCAGGTGAGAGAAAAAGACAATCTGCTCCTTGTTTGCTGTCAGTGTTTTCTTATTATGACATTAATTAATGTAGGTACTGAATTTGATTCATTTTAAATAAATATCAAATGAAATAAAACTGAATTATAAACTGAATCATAAATGTGTAAATACAGTCAGTAAAATACTCAGCACCATAAATATTAATACATAATTAATACAGTTACTAATTTTGATCAATTTCAGTAACTTTAGGCCAGTTATAACATTGAATAAATATGAAATTAAATAAAACTGAGTCAGTCTCTGGTTGGGAAATGATCTGTTATAGATCAGATTAGTTTTATCTGGTCAGAAATAACTCCAAAGCTGGAATAAAAACATGTCTGCAATGACAGAAATAATGAAATACAGCTGATAATATATAATTACCTTCTACAAAGGTACAAAATTCCACAAAATAAAAAAGGTAATGAATTAATCCTTTCAGTATCATCGTACCTTCATGCTGCCAGAAAACAAGACTTGAATCTGGAGGCAGAAATCAGGTAACAAACATGTTCTCACCAACATAACGCCGCCCCCCCCCAAAAAAGAAAAAAAGGTTCCCGGCTGCCCTAAGCAGTGCCGGTGTGAAAACAACCTCAGGCTCTTTTAGTTTGAGCTACTTGATTAAATGTGTCTTTGATGTGAAATAACCCACATTTCATCTGACCGAATAAAACCTTTAGACCAAAGGTCATTTTGCTAGCTGGGTTAAATTTTGGTGCTCAAATGACCGAGATATAACGTGAGACAATCCGTTTTTCAAAATAAAAGCTCGTTCAGACTCATATGATAAAATTAACTTAAAAAACTATTTTTTTTCTTGCGGGGCCCGGTACCGGTCCGTGGTTCTGGGGTTGGGGACCACTGCTTTGGTTTGGATCATCTGATGTAGTAAAAAAAAGTCCAGTTTAACGGAAACCTGCTCAATCTGGCAACAGGTGGTTCACCTGTTCAGCTGACAAATACAGGTAACAACTTTAAAAATAATTCAATCACCAACAATATAAAAACCAATTCTGATTTAAAACATGCGTCATTAACTCGCAGTTAGAAAAAGCTCCGTTAACTAATATAGAAAAGGTAATTATGACTTTAAAATGTCATAGTAAAGGATCATGACGTCAGCTCCCCCCATAATATTTCTCTACATGGTACAGCCGACTCTGAGGGGAGGAACAGGTGAGAGAAAAAAGACAATCTGCTCCTTCTTTAGCGTCAGTGTTTTCTTATTATGACATTAATTAATGTAGGTACTGAATTTGATTCATTTTAAATAAATATCAAATGAAATAAAACTGAATTATAAACTGAATCATAAATGTGCAAATACAGTCAGTAAAATACTCAGCACACCATAAATATTATTACATAATTAATACAGTTACTAATTTTGATCAATTTCAGTAACTTTAGGCCAGTTATAACATTGAATAAATATGAAATGAAATAAAACTGAGTCAGTCTCCGGTTGGGAAATGATCTGTTATAGATCAGATTAGTTTTATCTGGTCAGAAATAACTACAGACCTGGAATAAAACAATGTTTGCAATGACAGAAATGATGAAATACAGCTGATAATATATAATTACCTTCCACACTTCCACAAGACTCCAAAAGCACAAAGATAATGAATTAATCCTTTCAGTATCATCGTACCTTCATGCTGCCAGACAGAATAAATACAAATTACACGCGGGTTCAATGTTGCCAGGCTGGGCGGATATCAGTCAGTCCAATCAGGTTTGAAGACCCGCCCTCTTCCCGCCGTTCAGCAGAAAACCGACAAACACCGACCTGAATTACAGCAAGTAAAATGTAGAACAGCGTATCCAGTAAAAACATCATGTATCTGTCTAACTGAGGCTTTTTAATCTTCTAACGTAGTAAAACAAGTTCGCCCAACCTGGCAACACGTGGTTCACCGGGTTAGCTGACAAATACAGGTAACAACCTGATAAAGAATTTACTTCCCAGCGATATAAAAACTAAAGCTTCTATAAAACAGATGTACCTTATTATCCCCCAGATAAAAAAGCTCAGTTAACTAATCTAGAAGAGGTAATTATTGTTTTAAAATGTTATAGTAACGGATCATGACGTCAGCTCCCCCATAATATTTCTCTACATGGTACAACCGACTGAGGGAGGAGGAACAGGTGAGAGAGGATGACGGGAAAATGAAATGATTTTATTTCTCTGAGAAGATTAATGACATCAGGAGGATTAAAAGTTTGTTTTTTGTTTGTTACTGAAACAGTGGTGCAAAATGCTTATTTTACTGACTTTTATATTAATGACTGACTTGGTGCTTTCAAACAAACAGCTTTTCATAAATACATTTGAAAATAAATGAAGAAAATACATCAATGAAAAGTTTATTAAATAAACTCCACAGATGAATGATTCAGTGTTAAAAACATTCAGAATATGAATTAAACCAGAAATGTGCGTTCCTCCACATCAGAAATGTCGTTGAAATTATCGTTTAACAGATTATTTAAGATTTATGCTGTTAAAGAAATAAATTCAGTCTACACATGACTGTGTTTTTATCAGCAACAAGAGTCAGAAACTTAAAAATGTCTTCGTCCTACATTTATTTCTGCTCCAACATCTGTGAGAAGATGACAGTGGGAATGTTGTTTCTGCTGCCACCTACTGGTCAGAGTGAAGACGCTCATTTAAATAGAATAGAACTTTATTAATCTATTACAGCAGCTCAAGTTGGACAGATAAAAAGTAAAATAGCAACAGGGCTTGTAGAAAATATTTAGAAAAATAGGCAAAAACATAATATAAAATGTATATATAGCTCTCAAAAATATCAAAAATGAACAAATTGTTAAAAATAAGCTACACACAGGACTATTTTTAATATATACACATATATGAACATTTCACTTATTGATAAATAACTCAAATGTTTTCCAGGTGAAACTATTTTAACTAACTAAATATGGAATTTGGACTCCAAAAGTACATTTTTTAAAACACTGGATGATAGATAAAGATGATCAGAATTCCTAATTAGTTAGTAAAATCTTAACGGAGGCTGGAAACACAGAAGTCTGTGGACGACTGTTTCTACAACCAGGTTAACTGACATATTCAGGTTTAATCCTCCATCTTGGGTTCGTGCAGCAGCTCTCAGGTGTTTTTAATCAGCATTAAATAACATTTACAAATCAACCAAAGATCCAAATGTGCACAATTAGCATCTAAATAAGTCTCTTGGACAAAACAACATTATTTGTAATAAAAATAAAAACAAACAAAATAAAGATATGAATGGTAAAATAATCTGAACAGTGATCTGGGGGGCAGCTGGGTGGTTGAAGCTGGTGGTCTGTGGACAGAGGCTACTGTCCTCCTGCAGGGGTCACAGGTTCAATTCCCAGCCTGCAACGTTGTGCTGCTCTGTCTCTGCTCCTCCTTCCTGTCTCTGTCTATAAAGGTGAACATGGACATTTCTTCGTCCACTCACACATCAGTCTGACAGCGGTACCTGTTCTGTTTCCGTCTGAGCAGGACGATGACGACAGCAGCAGCAGAACCACAGCAGACGGAGCAGAGCAGAACCAGAGGCCATCCTTTAGAGGAACAGATAAATCCAGATGTGAGACCCTGAAAATCAACGAAGTTACGATAAAACTTGTGGAAACGTTCACTTACTGAAACCTCTGTGACTGGACCCTGATGCTCCATCTGGACCCGACAGAAGAACATCAAACATCAGAACCACAACCAGAACACCAGTCTGGAGATGTGAGGACCTGAAGCAGCTTCTCACCTGCAGACGTGTGTCTGAGCTCAGGAACCGTGGTGAACACCTCCACCTGAGGACCAGACTGCACCTGCGCCGCACATCCGACCCGAGTGCCGTTGCCAGGGAGACCAGACAGCGTGGCTGTGATGGTGACGGTGACGGTACCGTTGGTGTTGTTAGTTCTGACGGTGTTGCTGTGTGAGAAGTTGAGGTGTTGCTGTGCAGCGATCAGAGTCACGGTTGGAGCAGGTCGACCCGTGGCTGAACAGGACACAGCTGGTTCTGGAGGTTCTCCAGCATGAAGGACGGGTCCATGCAGCTCTGCAGAGAATAACAGGATGGACATCTAGAAATGACAACCTTTCTATTCAGCTTCTGTGGAAGACATTTATCAATGATTTAATAAGTTTAAAGTCCTGTAGTATATATTTCTGTACCATAAAGCTGGAGACACGTTGTGTTCCTCACAGAGTCATGAAGGAAGGAGAACAGACAGAGATAACATCCTTCATCCTGCTCTGAGATGTTCCTGATCACGATGGAGCTCAGATTCAGTTCAGCTTCTACAAACTCAACTTTATTTCTAAAGTCATGAGCTACTCTTGGACCATACTTTTGGTTATAAAAGGCAACGTTCTTCCTATTATCATCGTGTAAAATCTTTATCCATTTCACTAGATCGACGTCTTCCTGCTGAGTGAGCCGACAGCGTAGACGAGCCTCTCCTCCCGCCGCCGCCATGACGGTCTGCTGGGTGATGATCTCTGCTGTCACACCTGAGGGACACAGACAAGTCAGCGGACAGGTGATCCAGGACCCGCCCACATCAGTATCAGTGGGCTCTAACCGTGACATTCATTAATCCAGTTACTGAATTAGATTCATTCCTTTAACTTTGGAGCATCTGTAACATTAAATTAATACCAAATAAAATAATACTGAATGAGTCCATGACTGGGAAATTATCTGTTGCAGTAACTTTCATGGTTTCAGTTCCTTCAGAGTGGTTATAGATGGTTTTATCTGGTCATAAATAAGTCCAGACCTGGAATAAAAACATGTTTGCAATGACAGAAATAATGAAATACAGCTGATAATATATAATTACCTTCCCAAAGACTCCAAAAGCCACAAAGATAATGAATTAATCCTTTCAGTATCATCGTACCTTCATACTGTCAGACAGAATAAATTCAAGGTGACCGCGGATTCAACGTTGCCAGGTTGGGCGGGAATCAGTCAGTCCCAATCAGGTTTGAAGACCCGCCCTCTTCCCTCCCCCCCCACTTCAGCAGAAAACCGACAAACAACACCGACCTGAATTACAGCAAGTAAAATGTAGAACAGCGTATCCAGTAAAAACATCATGTATCTGTCTAACTGAGGCTTTTTAATCTTCTAACGTAGTAAAACAAGTTCGCCCAACCTGGCAACACGTGGTTCACCGGGTTAGCTGACAAATACAGGTAACAACCTGATAAAGAATTTACTTCCCAGCTATATAAAAACTAAAGCTTCTATAAAAACAGATGTACCTTATTGTCCCCCAGTTAAAAAAGCTCCAATAACTAATCTAGAAGAGGTAATTATTGTTTTAAAATGTCATAGTAACGGATCATGACGTCAGCTCCCCCATAATATTTACCTACATGGTACAAACCGACTGAGAGGAGGAACAGGTGAGAGAAAAAAAAGACAATCTGCTCCTTGTTTGGTGTCAGTGGTGTCTTATGACAACAATTATTGTAGTTACTGAATTTGATTCATTTGTTAAACTTTGGGGCACCTGTAGCATTAAATAAATATCAAATGAAATAAAACTGACAAATAAAAAGATTCAGTTTTTTTTTTAATGTGCATGTAAAAACAACTTTTCTGTGCTATGAAAATCTCGCTTTACTGTCCACACACATGCCGGTAATAAAAATAAGTACTAAAAAAATACAATCATAAAAATACAAAGGCAGAGCAGAAACAAAGACTGGTAAGACCTTTTAAAACAATTTACTAACCAACTGTGTAAAACATTCTTATATTAAAAACATGAACCTTATTGTCCCGCATTATAAAAGCCCCGTTTATCAGAAGTTTCACCGAAATATAAATTCACAAGTTAATGATTCAGTGTTAAAAACGGATTTAAAATATGTAATTAAATAAAGAGAAACGTGCTTTGTTCTGAATCAGCTGTGTGTGTGTGTGTCATCATTATCAGCACAATGAAAACTCCAAGTATAAAATTAATAGTCCATAAATAACTTCCAGTGAAATAAAAACAAACAAAGTGGGTGTGATTGTGGTGAAACCGGAACTGATGATCTGTTCTGGACTGTCATTCTCCTCCTTGACCACCAGGTGGCACTGCCGCCTCAGGCGTTGACATTTACATGTAAACCACATCAGCTCCCCTGTTGCTCTCCTGTTTTATTATCATTATTTATTACAAAGGTGTGATGGTGGACAAAAGCATAAATCTTCCCGGTTTAACTTTATTTGGTGAACATTCTTTCTCATTTCCTGGTAAAAACTAACTTTCAGTTGTCCTGTCGTGTCATTTCAGACACTTTCACAAACAGCTGGTAAAACCATCCTGATATGGTTTGAATGAACCACAGCTGCTGTTAACAGTAACAACAATAGCCATACTTCATTTATTTTTCATTATAAAAATGAATTATTCATCCATAGACCTAAAAAATATATATCAATAAATGACTCGTTTCAATAGCCCAACCAGCCATGACAGTCAACTTTACAAAATGTCTCTTTTGTGAAGTGTGTCTGGTTGGGCATCGTTTGGATTTTAACGATTCCGATTCCGATTCTCTGTTTCGATTTCTGTTCAAAACGATTCTCGATTCCGATTCTTTGATGTGTAGGTCAACAGATCGCGACTTATCTAACAGTAGAATTTTTTCATTAAAAAAAACACATTTACACAGGCGACAGGCCATTTTTATTCTTACACATGCTAGCATGCACATACGCATACACAGAATTCACTTACAGCCTAAATGTTAAGCAACTTACAGTTAGCTGTTGGCCTCCAAAATACATTTTTCCTAACAAAAAATGAAATCAACAGTTTTTGTTTACGAAGATTACCATATCTGCTCTTTCAGAAACAGATAGGTAAACACCGACAAAAACACGACCTGCCTTGGTGGAGGTAAAAATTGTTTTTAACTGGGTTGCTGGGTTACGCTCATATAGACAAGGGGCCCTCCTAGCCAATGGGATGCCCAGGAAGATGCTAGCCGATAGCCAATGGCAGAGCACCTACAAGTATGTTTACGTTCGGTAAACTCTGGGAACTGCGAGTAGCAGCGCTACTGTATTTTTGCCTTTCGTATCCTAAAATTTCTTTTGTAACTAGAGGCAATATTTTCCCGTTGATGCGTTTCGTAACCTGAAAACTTCGTATGTAGAAACGTTTGTAAATAAAGGTACCTACTTCGCCACTAGCGCGGAGTTGAGTTGGGCACCTGGCGGACTAACATCAACAAACTAGTGCAGTAAATCAAAACAAAACAAAACTAAACAAAAAAAAAATTAGTGCGGACATTTAGGAACCGAAAAAAGGAATCCAAATTAAAAAATATTTTAAACGATTCCAGAACTGGACGTTAGGAACCGATTGTACTTGGTACGTACGACCCCACAACCCTAACCCCGATCCACAGAGGTTAAATTCACCTTTCTAATGCAGGTGATGATTATTCCAGCCTTGATGAGCACTGAGGGACGTTTCCCCGAAGACAAACAACAAGTTTCTTCTGTGCAGAATTAGTCTTCAGATATTTCTAAAAAAAAGGAAGGTGGTTTATTCGTGGTAACGCTACTGCTCTTGAGGTCTAAGAATTTACTTTCGTAACTTCTTAGATGACATCTCTGGAGAGCTGCCGTTTACCAGCAGAAACTCAGCGCAGCGTGACGCCGGCCTTTCCCGAAGCTGAATGTTCGCGTACCGCAGCTCGACTGAATGAAGCAGGACTGAACGCTGATGCAGAAGAAACTGGAAGCCAATAAATAATCAGAGAAATGAAGCCTGAGTGACGACCAGACTGGTGTCAACCAAAGGCATCCAAGTAGGAGCGCTGGAGAACGACTGTCGATGACTCTGCAGTAAAGGAAAGTTGTTGCTGATGAGACGTAACGATGAAGTGACGATAAAATAAATGAGAACACCTGAACGCTAACGTTGTCAGACGTCTGTGACTGGATCCAGAGTCTTCATCCAAACGTGACAAAAGAAGATCAAATATCAAAACTAGGGGTGCACGATAACTATCGGGCCGATAACAGGAAATTATGACGTCATTCCGATAACTCCGTATCACGACAAATAGCCCCGATAACATATATATTTTTGTCAACACAGCAGTGTCTCGCTCCCTCTGAGTCTTAAATGACCGGCAGTGAATGTTGTGTTCAAGTAACGTCGGCATAATCATTTATGACAGAAAAATAAATTCTCAATAAGGAAAATCAAGAATACCCCCTCATGCCAGAAAACAACTTGTTAACTTGGTCATAACTTTAGTAGTTGCTGACTTGAATTGATATTCGCAGTATTTCCCCTCATGTTACACATAAAAAAAAAGAAAAAAATAGAAAAGGCTGAAAGAACGACTAGCAAACGAGGGAACGCCGGAATTTACGTTACACCTTGAATGCAGCCTGCAGCACAGCGCTGATCACAACAAACATGGCGGCGTGGAACTTCGTTAAAGTTTCAGAAGAAGATAGTTTGGTGGTTATTTGTGACGAATGCTCCAAGTGAATTCTACGAGGAGGGAAGCACAAGCTTTAATACGTAAAACCTGATCAGCCACCTACAACATAACAATCACTTCCATGGAGTTTTGAAATCACGCTAACAGAAGCTAATGATAACATGCCCAAGCCAGCAGCAGTCTCTCCTCTCCCTCATCTCTTTCATCCAAAGCTTCCATAAGATTAAAAAAAAAAAAAATTACTGAACCTCATTTACTTTAATTAAAGGTATTAATTTAAATGGAACCACAAGCCAAAATCCTTTAAATGTTAATCCTTTCAGTTTGTAATTCTGATGCATGTATTTCCATCAGTTCAAGGAGCCTTTATTTTTATATCAGTAAGTAATGCAGCTTATTTAAGTTAATGTGAGATATCAAATAGGTTTGTTTGATAGCTTTACGAAAATGTTTGAGAGGGTTGACAATAGTTTTTCAATAGAAAAAATAAATATCTGTTCATTTAAAGAGTCCAAAACTGTTTTTGATTTTGTCCATAGTATTGATGTAATGATCTTAGGTATATGTGTGTTATCGGTTATCGGTATCGGCCTTTAGAAGCTGAAAGTTATCGGTTATCGGTTTTAAAAAACATCGTGCTTCCCTTATCAGAGCCACAAATGGATCATCTGTCCTCTGATCTGAGGTTTGGAAACAGCTTTGAAGTTTGTTTGAACTGCAGCTCTGCAGAAGAAACAAAAACCTGGAAATTTTTATTGATTCAAAGATCCTTCTTGTCCAGAACCAGGCGGGTCAGCGGCTGAACATCCTTCACCCAGTTCTTTTATGTTCCTCATAACTGTGAAGCTCATCTTCACTTTAATCTCAATAAACTTGATTTTTTCAAGTCAAAATGAACACAGCTTAATGAGCTAATTGTAAATAAACACATTAGAAAGAAAAAGATTTAAATCACATTTATTTCATCATAAATACAGGAGAAGTTTGAGCTGGCGTACAGCTGCTCAGGTCAGTGATCCAGCGCTGGACTGTGACAGAAAATACTATAATACTATAATACTAAACACAAAAGTCTCAACAAATATTCCTTCTTTTATATTTCATGTCTCTTAGCAATAAATAATATCTGAAATTAAGGCAAAGTGCAAACTGCAAGTGCAAAAAACAAATACCATCCACAAAAATAACACGTCACATTTCATCTTTATCTACGTTTCTAATAACTGAGGTAATGGTTTTTATTTTCTTTTATTGGGAAAGAAAACAGTCACAGTAGTAAATTAGACATTTCCAGAGATGCACCGATTGATTTGGACTCTGCAGAATTCTTCTTTAAGCGTATAATTTACCGATTTTGATGATTTTGATTTTCTTTGAGCTGTAAACAGCAGAAGCTGCTGAGGCTGTTTTTATGATTTACTTACTGAGGATAAATAAATGTATTTTAATATCTCAGACTTCTGACCGCCTCTGCTGATACATTCACTGCCCCCCCTCCCATAAATAAATACAGAAGATAAATAAGAATAAAAAAATTCAAGTTTGCATGTTATATGTTGGTCCCTGGTCGGTGCATCTCTGCTTATTACATTCCTTCTCTGCTGTGGTCCAAACACGTCGTTCCCACCTTGAACACTAGATGGCGCTGCAGATACAGACTGAGACGTTCACCTGCTGCTCTGAAACACAGCAGCTGCTGAAGCTGCTGATCCTCCAGCGATGCTTCAGACCTGCGTTCACTGTCGCTCTGCTGCATCAGAGAAACAGCGGACTGGACTGCTTTAAAAGTGGGCGGGGCATCCGTCAACCAGGTGTTGAACCTGGTGGGCGGGGCATCCGTCAACCAGGTGTTTAACCTCAACAGCTCTGTAACACTTCTCTCTGTTGCTCTGGTTCCATTTGTACATTCAACGAAGCCGAAGTTTAAAAGAAATATTGACCAGATGTGCAGACTTTATCATTGCACAGCTCCCCGGCCTGGACCTGAATATCTGTTTTTTTGTTTATTTGTTTATCTGTGTATATTTGTATGTTTGATGTGAGATGCTGGACGGCTGAATGTGACAAGCAGACGACTCACGTGACACCAATGTCAGAAATGTGCAAGAATAGACTCTGGATAGCAGCTTCTAGCTTTAGCTTATTCACTCCATAGACGTTTAAAACAAGAAGAAAAGGCTTATGTAACGCTCGCTTGCTCGACCGTGGTGATGTCATTTTTCAGGTTCCTCTTTAACCTGCCAGAAAGAGAAAGAATCACTTTGTTAAACTGAAGGTCATGAGGATTGTTGCGGGGTTGATAATGTGTCTCAGATCTCACCTCCTTCGCATCAGTAAAGCCCCAACAAAGATGGCGGCGATGATCACGGCGGTGGCGGTGGCGGTGGCAGCTGCAGCGTGAGACCGAGACGGTTCTGACCCTGAAAAAGAGGAAGGAGGGTGGTTTGAGCGCGTGAAGTAACTTCTGTTATTGAGCTGCTGATCTCCCAGAGGGCTGCTGTTTACCAGCAGGACTCAGGTCACCATGACCAGGGTTTTCTCTGAACATGAAACTTAGGTTAAAGCGAAACTAAATGTCCGCAGCTCTGAGTCAGATGACGCACATAAATAAAAGCATTTACTGTTAGTCACCAGCAGGGGGCGTGTCTGTTACACCGCCGCTCCTTTAATCGATCTTCCTCTGGGAAATGACCCTGACATGAATTTCAGGGATTTCCTGAGTTTCATTATCAGGCGCCAGAGGAAGGGTTGGTCACGGAGTGACGTGACGTCACTGCCAGGCAGAGAGCATCACTCAAACTGCAACTGCAACTCCCAGATGACCGTGTTCATGACTGAACTGTGTCCTGGACTTCCTTGAACCCAGTCAGTGGGGAGTTCAGAGAGGGAAGCCTAACCAAACCCCTCCCCCTCCAGCTCCAGCTTACCTGCGTCCGTCTCCCCGCTCACGCTGGAAGAAGATCCTCTCCCGCCGCCGTCCGGTCGTCTCCTTGTTCAGCCAGCAGTCCACGTGGCCGCTCCAGCCCGCGGGGAGTCCCAGGGAGACGTTGCGGCTGCTGGTGAACGTCCCGTCTCCGTTCGGGACCGTCGTCGTCTCTGACTGGTGGTGGCTGCTGGTTCCAGGTGGGAGCTCCCAGTCCACGGTGGGGGCTGGTCTACCTGTGGCCGAGCAGCTGAAGACGCCGTACCTGAGCTCCTCCCCCTCCCGGCTGCCGCTCAGGTGATGGCTGGTGCTCACCTTCGATATCCCTGGATGGAGAAAATAATTATTGTGATTTCCAATCCTTAAATGTGATTTTATTTTCCAACAGCAGGGGGCAGCAAAGGAAGACGTTCGTTTGCTTCTGTGAACTCGTATCATACAAAAATAAATGAGGGTGGATCCCCAGTTTACCTTCGACCTTCACCCTCAGGCAGATCTCCTTCCTCTTGGAGCCGTCTGGATACACGTTGAAGGAGCAGATGTAGCAGCCTTCATCTCCCCAGGTGACGTTCCTCAGAGTGATGAAGGTGGAGTTCAGGGAAGCTTCTCTGAAGGCCACCTTCCCTCGGTACGGCTCGTTCACCTGCTGACCGAAGCGTATGCTGTAGGTGGCCAGGTTCTCTATGGACTCGTTCTTGAAGAGCCTCTGCCAGGTGACCTGGAGCACACCTGTCAGGACGGCAGGTTGTCACCAGGGGCGGGGCACGTTTTCACGAGGCGGCAGAAGGTTCCAGAGAGGGCGGACTTACCTGTGGAGGTGGCGGCCGTGCAGCCGTAGACGACGTCTTGGCCGTGTTGCGCTGAGGAGTCTCCGAAGGCTTTAATACTGGAGGAAGAACCTGGAACCAGAGACGGTTCTGGTCAACATCAGCCAGAACCACCAACCTGAGATCCGTCACTGATCTGGTTCACTTCAGGATACAGTAGGCATTTGCCAATTGTGCTAGTAAAAGTGGCATATTATGCTAGTGGCAGCGCTCGTTTTTTTGCCCAAATTATGCTACTTTTTTAAAAAATTATTCTGTGCACAAACTTCACAACTCACAAGACAAGTTTGAAAATGTATTTTATTAACCCTGGCCTGACGTTCTGGGCCCGGTTGTTCAAAACCTGGGTAACTTTATCCGGTGGTTAGGCCTATACGGCGGATAAATCTGCTATCCAGCGGATAGTTATCCAGCGAACAAAAATAGGTTGCACAAAGCCTATCTATCCTCGATAGCTTGCTAACCATCGCGTGTAGCAGAGCGTGACACAGTTTGCGCAATGTTAGCATGGTAAAGTATGCAAATTTCGAGTAAACAACGAACTGTGCGCGCGCTAGCAGACTAGAGACACAGACTTCCGGTTCCGTTTCATCGAAATCCCGCGGTAACTAAAAAGCAATCGCAAAATAGGAGTGGAACTAACTGTTAATAGTAATCTATTATTTTTAGCAGCTGAGATCTTCGTTTTCTTGAATTATTCTAAAATTGTGCTATTAAGACAAGAAAATATACGGATTATGCTAGCAGTGCTACCTTTGGAAAAAGGGCAAAAATTATGCTCAATTCCTCAGATTATGCCAAAAATTATGCTAGCATAATCGGCAAGAGCCTAGGATACAGAATCACAGCAGCTAGAGCTGAGTTAAATCATTATATTTACTGTCAACAGCCTGGTTTTACCACAGAATATCTAAACAGAGGTGAAACATCCTCTTTAAAATAAAGAGACGTTAAAACAGAAGGTACACAAATATAAATATGTTGAACTGTAGTAAAAATCTAATAAAACAGCTCTGATAGAAATACAGATATATTTATAATCAACCCTGTAACAGTCATTGATCAGGACAGAACAGCTGATTCAATAAGAGCGACAGTGAAGATGAGATCATCTCCTACCTTCAACCAGCCAGCTGAGAACGACCGTCAGGACCAGCAGCATCCTGCTCCTCTGCTGCGCTCGAGCTTCTTTCACTTTTACCTCGAGGAGGAGCTTTAAATACTGCTGCTGCTGCTGCCACGTAAAATGAAAGTGAAGAGCGAGTCATCGCTGCTGGGATAGGATATCAGCTCTTATCATCGGGGAAATTAAGGTTATCTCTGCGTTTTTGATCAAAACAAAACTTATTTGTGGTTTTATTTTCAGTGGACGTGAAGTAGCAGGTTCATTTAAATAAAAATATAGCAGAAATGTCAGAGTTGTTACATCTTTGATTCAATATTCCAACAAACAGAAATCCAGAAGGAAAAATAAATTATTTATAGGAAATATTAGAAATAGAAAAGCTGGCACAGCTGGACTGCATAAGTCTGGACGCCCCTCATCACAGCATCGAGTCTCAAAACCCTGAACAACTGAGAGATCTGCTCAGTTCAGGTCCCTGCAGAGGTTTCTGGGTCGGGTCCTGGACTGGGTCGGTCCAGGACTTTGATGTTCCCCTTCTGTCTCGGTTGATCTCGACGTGTGTTTGGGGCCGTCGTCGTCGTGTTGGTGCGTTACGTAAGAGAAGCAGCCCCAGAGCATGATGCTGCCGCCACCGTGCTTCACTGTGAAGCACGGTGGTGGCAGCATGATGCTCTTGAATTGGCTCCGTGGTTCAACACGTCTCCCCTGATGGTTTGGGACGGTTTGATGAACCGGCATCATTCAGTCTTGCAGCATCTACTTGTATTTTGTTTGTTGGAAGACCAGATTAAAGATTAAACAATTCAATTTGTTATTTCTATCTCAAAGTACTACGTTTATGATGCTGAACGATCCGAAACTATATGAGCGTAGTGGAGAGCTGAGGCCATGATGACTATATAAAAGCTGAAATTATGTCGTGCTTTTTTTTTTT
>JAGFBZ010001455.1:0-70232 GCA_018398805.1 Hirundichthys speculiger
AACAACAAATAAGTATTGCAGGTCACATCGTCATCACGATTTTCCGCCCTTCGTTACAGGTATCAATAACGGTTTAAAAACATCCTCCGAGAGGAACCTCCTTCAGCAGGTTGGGTCCTTAACAGACCTGGATGACGAGCTGATGAGCCATTCATCAACTGTAAAACTGTGTTAAATTATTAATTAAATACCATAAAAACTGAATTACAAAGTGTCTAGTCGCCGTCCTCTGGTCCTCTGGGAGATCATCCCACAAACGTGGACTGTAGTATAAAAACCAGACGTTAAACTGTGTTTTTGTTCCCACTATGATTAAAAATCTGCCGCCAGAAGCTCTGACAAAGAAGGAGAACAAAACCATTCAAGATCTTTATAAACTAGCAAAGTGATCTTGAAAATCAATCCTGGAGGAAACAGGTAGCTGCAGAGACCTAGTTAGTGTCCATATATAGTCAAATAAAACAGTTTCTGTATGAGTGCATAGGTGCTCGATAAACCCGCTGCAAAGCACTTTACAGGTCTATTTAGTAGCGGTGTGCCGAAAAATTGATTCACATAAGAATCGCGATTCTCATTTGCTACGATTCTGAATCGAAATAAAATGTCTCAAAATCGATTTAAAAAAAAAAATTTAAAATGCTGGCTGTCTGCCTGCATTTTGTAACTACGCGGGACGTCCTGACGCCACCACGCAGCCGGTTCTGGAACGCACGCACGCACACAAAGCACCAAAACAAAGACGAACCAACAAAGATGGGGGAAAGGGAGATGAAACCGGCCCCAGAGGAATCACCTGGAGGAATCACCCGGAGGAATCATCCGGAGGAATCACCTGGAGGAATCACCCGGAGGAATCATCCGGAGGAATCTACCTGGAGGAATCAACTGGAGGAATCAACTGGAGGAATCACCCGGAGGAATCAACCGGAGGAATCACCCGGAGGAATCAACCGGAGGAATCACCCGGAGGAATCACCTGGAGGAATCAACCCGGAGGAATCACCCGGAGGAATCAACCGGAGGAATCACCCGAAGGAATCAACCGGAGGAATCACCCGGACGAATCACCTGGAGGAATCAACCGGAGGAATCAACCGGAGGAATCACCCGGACGAATCACCTGGAAGAATCAACCGGAGGAATCCCCCGGACAAATCACCTGAAGGAATCAACCGGAGGAATCACCCGGACGAAATTCCTGAAGGAATCAACCGGAGGAATCACCCAAAGGAATCAACCGGAGGAATCACCCGGACGAATCACCTGGAAGAATCAACCGGAGGAATCACCCGGACGAATCACCCGGAGATCACGGAGCAAAGTCAGCCGCCAGCTGCAGACCAACGCACACTGGTCTTCACGAAGCTCTCTGCCAGCTCTGTGTGGGCAAAAAAATAACTCTGTCTATCGCCTGCTTCCTCACCAAAAACCTACGGTCTTCTAGTGTGGTGGAGAACGGGGGGTTTATCTGCATGTTGCAGACAGCGGAGGCGAGGTACGCCATACTGCTGTGCCACAGCTTTACCAAGAGGCTAAAAGAAAGGTCGTCAGTGCCCGAACCAAAACCACCAGTGGCACTAACATGTGATGTATGGACGTCCAGAGCAACCCAGTCTTCTGTGACCTTCACCGCTGACTACGTAACTGATACGTGGCTGCTCGAATCCCATGTTTAGCAAACTTATTTCATAGCTAGCTACCTAGAGTAGCAGTTAAGGACCACACACTGTTTTTGGTAAAGGCACTTTCCTCAGAATTTAAAGGGCAGCATGTTTAACTGAACTTTTTTTTTTTTAATAAAGAGGCACTTTTATTTTTGTTACTGAAGCAGTATGTGATGTTGCTTTCATGTAACAGTTGCAACAATTCCATCTGAGCATGGATAAATGTTTAAAACTTAATACATGTGAAAAAGACACTTTGTCTCCATTTGTCATTCTGTCTTGCAAAGCAGATGGTAGAAGATCAGAAATCAATATGAATAAAATAGTTTTGAATCGAGAATCCATTTTGAGTTGAATCGTGGCCCCAAAAATCGGAATCGAATTGAATCGTGAGATAGTAAAAGATTCACACCCCTACTATTTAGCTCAAAAGGACACAGCATAAGTGACAAATGTTTAATTTTAAATAAAATGTCTCTGTTTTCCAGCAAAGAGGACGAAAAAGCAAGTGTTTGTGAGTTACAGTCTGCCGATGACGGACTCCAGCCTCAGTCTGCTGGTGGAGAACCGGATCAAGAAGGAGCTGGAGCTTCATCCTGAGCACTTTTAAAGGACTTTTGAACTTAAACAGCAGCTCCGCCTCCTCCTCTTCATCATCATCATCATCTTCATCATCATCATACAGTGATCACACGGCGACACAAGAACCAGGACAGACAGTCACATCCAGTGTTCTTTTATTGACATAATAAATTAAGTGGTTTATCAAAAACATGTAGGCTGATGGCTTTTTGTACAAATGCATCTTATTAAAAAAAATAACACTTAGAAAACAGTATTAGTGGTTGATTCTTTTTCATTTTTCTTTTTTTTTTTTCCCTTTGTGTCTAACTCTTGAAAACATACAAACTACCAAACCATACAGTGTGTTTTAATTCATGTGCTTTATATGGTTTCTGTCGCATGTTTGCACGTAAAATGGTTCATGGCATGGTTTCTACGTTTCCTTGTGCTTCGTGGTCTACGGTGATTGTGGTCCGGACATAACGAACCGATGGCACGTGTATAAATACTAGAGCTGAGCGATTTTATTGACTCTGCGATATATACCGATATTTTATTTCCCCAGAGAGTATCGATTTTTCAGCCGCGGGTATCGATATTCTAAGCTCCTTTTAAAACCCCCGTGTCCAGCAGGGGTGCAGGAAGAGCCGTTAAGTCCTCCAGCTACTCTGCTGAGATGGCTTCAATTTTAAGGTGGCTTAAATGTTGCTCCAATGGACTTGAATTATTGGCCGCCATGGTTCATTTTTACTGAACCTGGTGGCTAGAATGGCTAGTAGCTACCTCATATGTTCAGTATCAAGCCAAAAAAGCTGCCAAAGAAGGCCACTTGCTGTACTTTAACTCTCTATTGTGCCCTGACCTTTAAAAGCTTGCAAGCAACAATTTGCACTGTTTAAATAAATTAAACTATTTTTTTCAACACATCTTTTTTTAATTTTGCAAGCTGCCTGTCAGCCATATAATGTGCAATTGATGCTTTCAGTTCAATTAATTCAAACAAAGTCATTGGAACACTCACAAGATGTCACCAAAATCACTTTGTCCCTTTAAAATCTTTCAGAAAAAATTATGTAAATGTATCTTAAGATGAATATCGATATATATCGTATCGTGAGCCGAATATCGTATCGCAAGCTTGGTGTCTCGCTACAGCCCTAATAAATACCATCGATCTTTATGCGCTCTAAGGGGAAACTCACATAGTAGAGTGTATAAATGTACACTAAACACAGCTAGACCAGGTCGTTGCTGTTCCGCTCTAATCTTCACAAATGTTTATATATATAAAAAAAAAAGAAATCTGTGAAATATTGTGCTTTCTGGCTAGAGTTACACATCCGGAGAGCAGGATTACGACATCACCACAGTACAGAGGACGAGGTGTGGGAGCTGTAGTGGAAATATCCGCTAATTAAAGAGGTATTTCAAGCAACCAAACTGCCCTTGGCATCATTACAAAATAAATACTGAGTACCATTAATGACGTTGTGCCTCTGCTTTGTTAAAAGAACAGAGTAAAGCCGCCTAAATGCCGAGACGCGTCATGAGACCGACCGATGGTTCGCTCCGGTGTCCGCTCAGCTCTCGGATTTATTTATTCATTAAAAACCAACTCGTTTGTCTGTAAAGGCTACACGCGCAGTCAGCCGTGGTCTCCGGCTGTTCGTCAACCATCATACGCCCACAACAGTGTTGATGCTCGTTTAAAAATCAGTGTCTACACTGACCTCACCTCTGAGGATAAAGTGCCACATTGGACTTCTATTAGAGACCACCAATGAAGTAGAAAAAAAAAATAAAAGTAAAATTAAAATCAATTGTGCCCTTTCATGCAAAACAACAACAAAAAAAGAAGAGTGGTAGTGGTTTCGCCAAACTCTGGGTTTCAAATGTGTTGGCACAAACACTTGATTGTGTCTTTGACGTTTAGTGCAAAATAACTTATAAAGAATTATAATATGCAGTGAAATCCCGTTTGGACAAGTCAACGCTACCGACAAAAACTCACGGAGCACACGGGGCTCTTCTGCTGTCTCTTCACTCGCCTGCGTCTGAAACGCTCCTGACAGGAACCGCAGAGCAAGAAAATCACCAACACCATGGAAGATGCTCATTCAGCGCACGCCCACCTCACATTAACTTGGTCCACTACAATATAGAGGGTTTTTTTTTTTGGCAATTCCTGAATGAATCCCTACAACCCTCACTACAACAAGAGTTCATCTGCACATTTGACTTCCCTTAAAGGTTTTCTTCACAACTTCATCGACCACTCTGTCTGGTTCATGCTGCAGCAATCACTAGCACGGCGGGGGGGCTGTCGCTCCGACGCTCACACCCCGTTGGCTATGGCACGGTTTCCGATCACCTCCCCGCCGGTGGCGAGGGCGTACGTGGCGGGCACCGCTGCCAGAGCGGTGGCCGCCGCCACTGTGGCGCCCCCCGTGGTCGTGAGGTGCAGCGGCGTGTCGTGGACGCGGGAGTAGTCTCTGTCGCACTTGGCCAGGAGAAGGTGCTGCTCCCCCGGGTGGAGCAGGGCCTGCCGGGTGAAGGTCTCCCCGTCGGCCAGGCTCTCGGGCAGCGGCTGACCCCTGGGCTCGGGCAGCAGCAGCAGGCAGATGATGCACAGCAGGGTGCAGCAGGCAAAGATCACGTGGTGCAGGAAGTAGCCCTTCTGGTTGTGCAGCTCCATGATCGGGGCGGTGAGCATGCCAAAACCGGCGCTTGCCAGGACCAGGCCCAGACCTCCACCCCTGGATAGAGAGGAACCACATTTGGTCTGTTGCAAAGGTATCCGCTTTAAATACCCTGAATAATAAGGCTGCACAATATATCAGAAATGTGTCATCACCGTAATATCATCATCTACAATACCAGTATGGAAAAAACAGAAGAATGTCACGATGCCCTAATATCTGAATAACCAGGTTGTCCCGTCAACACATCTTTGTCTTCCTTGATGGAACAGGCATATCCCAAGATGACAACGTCACGACTCATCAAGCTCAAACTGTGAAAGTAGTTCGTCAGGCGCGGCGCATCATTTTCACACGTGGACTCAACGACCATAAAGTTCAGATCTGAACTCTGCGGCGGCCCGACTCTTCCATCACCAGTACCAGACCGTGGTACGAAACTAACGCGTCTCTTGGCAAGGCAGCGCATAATAGTTTAGAGCTGGGCAAGTTAATGGGTTATTATCGCGTTAACGCATTAATTCATTAACGCCGACATTTATTTTATCGCGCGTTAACGCATGTTGCTCACATGCTCTTGTTTTGAAAAGTCTGTTACTGGCTGCTGCGGAACCAGAAGAGAATTGGCGGAAAAAAAACATGCGGAAAAGCTACAACAGACATGGAGAACGGTAAAAATCTGTGTATTTTACAGTTCAGGTAGCAACTCAGGTAGAAATATTAACAATTCAGTTTGAAAACAAAAATTCTGGACTGCAACAAAACTTTGTGGTCATTCCTCCATGTTCCATCAGATCTGCTCCATGGGTTCACTTTCCTGCTGTTCTCTAGCTGGTTACTGCAGTGCAGCTCCATCTAGTGGCACAGATGTGTAATGACAACAGAAAGTCCAGTCCTCCATTATAAAACAAATTCAGTTCTGTGGTCCGTTTTTTAATTTCGTATTTTTGATCTAAAATTGAAATATAGAAAAAAAACAGGCTTTTTTTTTTGTTGTTAGATTTAAAAACAAGAAACGTAATAAAATGTCACTTTTTAATTTTTTTAATTTTTGATTAACATTTGAAAATGTAAAGAATGAATGATACACGGATTGGTAAAGTTACTTAACTTTAACATGGACATTTTCATTTTAAAGTTCTCCCAGACGGAGGATTCAACAGAAACAAGGTTATTTGTAACAACTGACAAGTTGAACTCCCCGTTAAAAGTTTCTGCTGTTACCTCAGAAATTACCTGTTTTAATGTTCTGATTGTGCTGAGACACAATCATTTTGTTGGATTTTGTTTGTAGACTTTGTTATTTTTTATAAAAACAGGATAACATTAATGCCCTGGCAGTGGCAATAAGCTTTATTTTATTTTACATTTTTTAAGATGAGATTTACACTAAATATGTGTTACTGACAAGTGCTGATGTTAAAAGTATTTGAACAACAAATGTTATGGCACTTTAGTTCATATGGCAGCAGAACATTTAAATAAAAGTGCATTTTACACTACTTTTGAATTCATTTTTTCATTTTTTGTATACAATGCGATTAATCGTGATTAATTAGGGAAATAATGCGATTAATCGCGATAAAAAATTTTAATCGTTGCCCAGCCCTACTAAATATACATATTGTGTTCAGAGAAGTGCTGCATCCTGGGCTCACCTGATGACAGTGGGCGTGATTTCAGCACAAAAGAAGATGCTGAGTGTGCTGACGGCGTGAGAGGAGAACATCCCAATGATTGAGAAGGCCACCGAGAATTTCCTGTTCAGCGTGTCTCGCAGGACTGTCCACAAGAGAGGAAGACAACGTCAATACGGTAAAAAAAACACAACCTGGAGCCAATGTGACTTAATAATCAGTGCTTGAAGATTTCTACCTGTGTCGTGACGAAGGCTGTACTTTCCAATCACTGGATTTGGGAGCATCGGAGTGAAAGAGGAGAATGTCGTTAGTGAGGTTGACTCTCGGTTCAAAACAAGCGAACTCAGCAGAATATAATGACTCCTTTCTGCAGATCCAGGTCAGATGAGAACGAGGGGAGGCCACGAGACTGAAGGTTCGGCCACAGTTTGAGCCATTTTAATGATTCACGGACGGCATGCGAGATGCGCTAGAGACTCAGCTTTATATTCAAGATGCTTCCTGAACTTTCTGAACTGACCTGGGTGTATTTCTAAAGCTCGACGTGACAGAGAGAAATGCATGGAACACCCAGTTAAAGGGAACGGTTATATGTCAATTTCTTATCAAACGTTTGAAAATGCCAGATTAGTCCGATTTCTAACTAGCATGCTGACCGGCGGTCTGACTCTCTGACCACCTCAGTGTTGCTGCCTACATCTGTTTATACAGTCATCTCTGTAGTTCATGAACTAACAATGAACCCGTCAGAATAGAAGTGTTCTAAAGTTACTGAAAAATAATAAATATTCATACTTTTTGTGTAATATTGTATTGCCAGGATGTATGTGCTCTCCTCTCTCTGTCCAGTCTCACTTCTCTCTTTCTTTCTTCACCCAGCTGGTTTTTGGCGGGAAGGTCCACCGTATAATCCAACTCAGAGATGTAATCTCTCCATCTTGTCTAGGACCTGCCCAGGTGTTCCCCCCGTCCAGTTCATGAGTTTAAATAAGATGGGGTAACAACAGGAAGAACGGGATCGAGGACACAAGAGAAATGCAAGGGTGAATTCCAAATCCTCCCTTAACCCTCAATCTCAACCCTCAGTCTCAAAAATGCGCGCTCCTGCTAAGGGGAAGTGCTGTCCCAATTCTTAGCAAGTCAAGTTGAGGGACGAGTTTGAGGGCCGTATCGCCCTCAAAATTGAGATTTTCCGACACCACCCTTGGTAGTAAGGGCTACCCAGAAGGCACTGGGTAATTTAGCCAAGACATCTTCGAAAAGGATGGCGACAAAAAAAGCTAGCTACAAACGTAAGTATCTTCGTAGTTCTTAAAGATATAAATGTTACGAGACCATTTTATTGTCTTTGTTTGAGACTTTTTTCATGGATTAACATCGTTGTTGCGTAACATTTATTTTTTTACTTTATGATGTTTGCTGCTGGACCAGTGGTCCCGGTCGGCTTCACGTTACTTGTATACCTTGTTGTGTAGCGACGGCGGACTGAATAATGTATCCTCTATTGTGTTATTTGCTAATATTATGTAGAGAATATACAGCGCTCTTTTCAATGTTATCCCTGTGTCATTTCAGGAAATACAGAGACAACACGGCTCTGATACATTTCAGTCTGAAGACGTAACTGCACTCAAGGGGTGTCCCATTTCTAAGTCACAAGATAACCCTCACACTTACTTTAGAGGGTTTAGATTGAGGGCCAAAAATTGAGGGTTAAGGTCGAAGGTTGAGATTGAGGGTTAAGAGAGGAATTGGAATTCACCCTAAATCAGAGAACTGTGGTCTCAGATTTGCACGTTTGTAACGTCTTTTTGATAGAAAAACGCTTGTTGGGTTGTCTTTTGGCTGCCAGATTGCCACTGTATTTTCTAAAGCAAATTAGGAGCATATTTCCTGCACGTAATCAGTTTGTATAATAAAGCTGCAAAAAAATGTAGCAGTGATCCGTTTTAAGAAATGCCATCGACCTCAAGACGCTCGATGTAAAATCAGAGGAAGCATCTCCTGGATAAAGAGAACATCGCTGCCCCTCCTAACATGCTCAATGGAAAATCAGAATGAAATATGGCAATTAACCATCTAATTAAAACCATTATGATACCCATACAAATGACATCTTAGCCCCATTCAAACATCCAGAGCTTTGAAATGTGACAGACGGGAGCAGGATTTCCTTGACGGCCTTTGATGCTCGTCTACTTCTTGACGTGACTACTCACAGTTGAGCAGGCCCAGCTGCAGGAGAGACGCCAGGGCGGTTATGATCATGAAGGTGAGCAGCCCCCCGCGCCGACCCATCAGCCCCACCGCGGGGCAAAGCGCCAAGCAGGTCGCCACAGCGATGCCGGCCATGGTGTAGTAGTCGGCGTGGCACAGGGCGGTGGGCTGCGCCTCCGGGTCCATCATGCTGCGGGCGAAGCAGTGGTGAATCCCGTAACCTGTTAGGCTGCACGGGCGACACACACACACACACACGCAGTGAGAACAGCCCGGCCAGCGAGGGCGAACCACAGAGGCGCGTCTCGCCGCGGGGCCGGTGAGGTTTCGACCACCCACATGCCTTCGTGTCTGTCTGGAGTTCATGCTCTCAACACAAAGAGATGCTGGCTCTGATTAGCGGAAGCCACAAACGCACAAACACACTTACGAGTTGACACACAGCACCACAATGTTTTTCCACAGGTTCCTGGTGCTCATCATCTTGACAATGCAGGTCCGCTGGGGTTTCTTGTGCAGCTCCTGCTCCAGCTCTGCTAGGAAACATGAAACGCACACCTTGAGACCTGAGGTTAATGAGCGTCCGGCTGCTCAAGGGGCCTTTTATCACAGAGAGGCTAAACGGCCTTTAGGCTGTCCTTTCATTTATCCGTCTGCTTGAGACGGAAACGGCGAGTTAAGTCTCCCACGCGGGGGAGGAAGATAACCAGCGTGTGAAGGGTTCTTAAGCGTTTTTCAACAGCTACACAATTAAATCAGGGCATCTGTAGCTTGTTTAAGCTATTTTACAAGGACAAAAAAAGCTACAGTGGTACCTCTACTTATGAACGTCTCTACTTACGAAATTTTCAGGTTACGACATGTCCCAATGGGAAAATATTACTTCTTGTTACGAAAGAAATTTCAGGATAAGAAAGGCAAAAATACAGCCCGCGCTGCTACTCGCAGCTCCCAGAGTTCACTGAACGTTAGCATGTAGCTGCTCTGCTACTGGCTATCATCTAGCATCTTCCTGGCATCCTTCTGACATTTTAGGAAAATTCCACGAAATGAAATGAACATAATTTTTAATTCTTTACTTTATTCTTTGCTTTTTTTATTATGTACAACTCTTGTTTTATGTTTATTGTACAGTAATCTAATAGTATCATGTATTTGTTTCCTGTTTTTATGCATTTTAATAATTTATAAAACAATTTATGTACAAATTTTGGGGGGCTTGGAACGGATTACGGCAGTGGTTCTCAAACTTTTAATGCTGCGTACCACCTGAGAAACTGATGACCAATTTTAAAATATAACCATATATGCCTTCTCAATTAGCTTTAAACACACAGGAGAGATGTTTATTCCTTATTGTGGTTATTTATTGTTACCTGAATTTCAATTGAAACGTATTTATAATGCATTATCATGCATTGACAAGTCATGACGTTCCCCGGTGTACCACCAGAGAGCGCTCGCGTACCACCGCAGTTCGAGCACCACTGGATTAAGGGATTTATATGGAAAACGCATCTCTACTTACGAAATTTACAGGTGACAAAACTACTTCCAGAACCAATTAATTTCGTAAATAAGAGGTACCACTGTACTTTGTGCTGAACTGAAATAGCACCTGAAATATATCTGTAACTGACAGGTGGACGTCGTTATTAAAGGTGGAAATAATCGTTACTGGCCGACTTTTATTGACCTTGCGGAGGAAAATCTCTACAGTTGTAAAGGTAAACGTGCTGTTTGCTGTTGCATTTCATCATGTGAACAGCGTGAGACGCTCCGGCCGCACCTGGAGCCCTCGCGCACCTGTCACTCTCCTTGTGTTTTTTTTTTTTATTATTTGTTGCGTGTCCGTTTCATCACACAGCAACACAGCACACTGCAGGTGATGACTTAAAGTAACTTTGCGTAATGAGGCGAGTGAAGCAACGGAAAGTAACATCTGCAGCAGGGTGGACCCTCCCGTCTAAGCGCCCTCCAGGTGAACCTGCAGCCCACCTGCGAGGACTCCGCCGGGCTCCGTCGTCACGTCCGCCTGGTTCTTCCTGGCAATGCGCAGCATCATGTCTTTGGAGCGCCTGTAGTGCTGGGTGGCCAGCAACCAGCGCAGGGATTCGGGAAAAATCCTGCAGGGGAGGATGGGAAAGACAAAGGAAAAGAGAGCGCGTTGTAAGAAAGGAACAAGAGAGGGAGGAAGAAAACAGCAGGAGAAAGACAGCATTGTCTGCGGGAGCGCTCAGTGCTGTGTAGCGCAGTGTGTACTGTACGAGCCATTGCCCGGCTCAGCACGAGAAGAATCTGCCCCCCCACCCCACCCCCCCACCGCCGCCACCATCCCCGCTGTGGATGTCTTCGGAGGGAGGGACTCACCAGACGTAGGGCAGCATCAGAACGAAAGGGCTGATGATGACGATCTGCAGCACCTGCCAGTCATCCCGGTTCGGCCAATGGCGGCAGAGAGCAGCCACTCCTGGCATGAGCAGCTGCCCGCCCACCTTCAGAAAACTGGCCACCATGGTCATGGAGAAGCGCCAGGCCGGCAAACAAAGCTCGATCCCTGAGAGGAGAGAGGCGGAGGGAGCAGAGAGAGGGCGACGTTATCCTGGGGGAAAATGGAGATTCTTGTGCCGTTAGCTCAGAGACGAGTGAATTATGTATAAGCTGTGGTCGTTTGAGGATGTGTTTGCTATCATATTAAAAAAAAAAAAGAGAGAAAGAAGCAGCTTTAATGATCTGAAAGAGTGTGATGTGTGTGTTTGTTTAATGGAGAGGCCACTATTGGATTTCCTCTCTGAATTATTGAGGCTCCAATTACTGATCTTTCCCCGGAGAGCGCGACTGTTTAACACCAGGCATCTCCATGAACTTACTCGACTCAGAGTCGAGGCTCTTGAGCGTTCACCCCCCACCACCACCACCACCACCACCACCCCCCCTCATCGCCTGCAACGCGGTACCGTCCAGATGGCCCGGCCCATATGGCGAGGCGCTCTTGAAGGTGACCATCATGGGCGGGTGAGGAAGGAGAAAGGAGGGATCCCGCACTGTCGCGTCTTATTTTGGAAAATCATTTTCTTCATAAAAAAAAAAAAAAAAAAAAAAAAAAAAAGGGGGGGGGGGGGGGGGTGAAAGTAAGAGGGAGTAAGGCCTGAATGCAAATTAGTTTTCCCCCAGAAGGCTGTGAAAAGTCCATACATTCATCGGTGGAATCAAAGGAGCGATGATAAAGACGAGCAAAAGGCAGAAAGAGAAAAGCCGAACAATGAAGAGGAAGGAGGAGAAAGGGATGGAAGGTAGGAAGGAGTTTTACAAGAAAGACAAGAGGGAGCACGTTTAATAAGAGAAAAATGCAGGGAGAGAAAAGGTCAAGGTTTTACTGGAAATCCTCCTCAGTCCCTCTTTTTTTTTTTTTTTACTCCAGTCTCAAAAAGAAAAAAACTTCCCTGCAGGCACCAAGACCGGTGGAGGAAATTACAACGGCCCGCATGCTTGACCCGACCGTCTGCTTCTTTGTCTTCGTCCAGAAACGCAGCGTGAATCCGCTCCTCACGCAGTCGAGGAAGACGCTTCAACTTATATCAAAGTAAAAATTAAACAATCGCAAAACCCAATTACGAACAGGCTGCGACCGCCGGGCGACATCCTCTGATCGTGACACCCTAACCCTAACCCCCTAACCCCAACCCCCTAACCCTAACCCCCTCCCCAACCCCCTAACCCTAACCCCCTAACCCCTACCCCCTAACCCTAACCCCTAACCCTAACCCCGTAACCCTAACCCCGTAACCCTAACCCCCTAACCCCAACCCCCTAACCCTAACCCCCTAACCCAGAGTCCTGCACGGGTCAAATTTTCACAAACCGCACCCACCCGTACCCGTCATACTTCATTCCCGACCCGAACCGTTACCCGACAAAGTTCAATTTTAAATTCCGCACCCGACCCGAACCGCTATAAATAGACCCGTTACCCGAACCGTACCCGAGTTAAAATAAATCAGAGCCAAAATGAAATGCAGACGTTTATTGCCGCAACACTAGGCAAGTGAAATAATGAAGTTCAGTGGCCTACACGTTGCCTTAACATAAAAACAAAAATGTAGGCCCTATCACAGTCATCTCTGAATTTGGGGATAGCCGTACCGTGCACACATACGAACTAAAAATAACATGGGCTACCCTACGCAAAAGTAAAGATACATCTGCCTACCTGTACAGGCCATTTAGATGCGATCACTCAATCGACTGGAGTTCCTACAGGTGGACGCAGAGGTAGCCAGTTTTTCTGTAGTCATCCGTCCACATATCTAAAGTAACGGCACCATTGTGCTCCTACAGTTGCATTTTGAGTTCCAGAACTGTTAGCTGACGAATCTCCTCCACATATCTGGTCACTCCACGGGAAACGCTGGTGGGGTCAGGCAGCCTTTGGTTAGCATCAACACGGCCAGCTCGTGCACCAACATCAATAAGCCCCTGTGCTAATGCAAAAAAGCCCTCGCCATGTACAGTTTCAAAGGGTCGAATATCGTTGCACACAAAATTCACGCACAGTTTAGTTATAGCGTCTTTGTCGTTTTTGCGAGGCACCTGCAGTAATGCCGTCTTCTTAACAAAATGTTCAAGGACAGACTTCGATGGGTTTTCAAAGCTAGCACAGGTGTCGGCATGCTTCTGGAGAGGATGTCCCGCACTTTCGGCTGTCGTGCACAAACACTTTAAAGCATTTCTTACAGGCAGTGAAGCCTTCAACGATATTGTTCTCACTATCTGACACACATCCAAAATACTTCCAAATGCTGATTTTAGTTTCGTGGAGGTATTGGCAACAACTTTGTACTGTCCATTAACCAACTTCTTTTTTAGCTCTTCCGTAGTCATTTTGAATAACACTGCAGGGCATTGCGTGACGTGAAAACAAAAGTTGCAAAGATTCCTGGGAATGCGCGAGCAGTTTACAGACAAAAAAAAAATCCGATTTTACTTTTTAAAGGCTGTTAACAATTCACAACAACATAGGCTTTTATATTTGAATAATATTTATTTTTGTTGGCACATTTTGTAAATCCGCAGTCAGACCCGCGCTCTGGTTCTTCCGACCCAAACCCGCATCCGACACAGGCTAAAATGTTTCACCCGTTGTATAGAATGTAACGGTTCACCCGCGGGTACCCGAACCTGCTCAGGCCTCTGCCCTAACCCCCTAACCCCCTAACCCCAACCCCCTAACCTAAAACCCCTTACTCTAACCCTAACCCCCTAACCCTCACCCCCTAACCTAACCCTAACCCCGAACCCTAACCCCCCAACCCTAACCCCCGAACCCTAACCCAACCCCCACCCCCTAACCCAACCCCAACCGAACCCCTAACCCGAACCCCCTAACCCCGAACCCCCTAACCCCCCTAACCCCCGAACCCTAACCCCTTAAACCCCTAACCCTAAACCCGAAACCCCCTAAACCCTAACCCCCGAACCCTAATCCCCCAACCTAAACCCCAACACCCTAACCAACCCCCGAACCCGAACCCCTAACCCTAACCCTAACCCCTTAACCCCCTAACCCTAACCCCAACCAACCTAAAACCCTAACCCGAACCCCCTAACCCTAACCCCTAACCCCAACCCTAACCCCTAACCTAACCCTAACCCAACCCCCTAACCCTAACCTTAACCCCCTAACCCTAACCCCTTAACCCCTAACCCCTAACCCTCTTAACACCTAACCCTAACCCTAACCCCCTAACCCTAACCCCCCCAACTCTAACCCTAACCTCCTAACCCCAACCCCCTAACCCCCTAACCCTA
The DNA here is from genome assembly GCA_018398805.1 of Hirundichthys speculiger. Lineage (NCBI taxonomy): Eukaryota > Metazoa > Chordata > Actinopteri > Beloniformes > Exocoetidae > Hirundichthys > Hirundichthys speculiger. The sequence goes on from JAGFBZ010001455.1 coordinate 14,593, forward strand.
ACCGCCTAACCCTAACCCCCTAACCCTAACCCTAACCGCCTAACCCTAACCCTAACCCTTTTTGTGAGCCTGATGGAGACAGAGATGGAGCTGTCACTCATCTGTGTCTCCCCTCAACTCTGATGAGCGTTTTATCATCTTTTAACCCCGACAGTTATCCACAACATTTCCTCCAATCACAGCTCATGTGCCCGATGCTGCTGGCATCGACTCTCCGTCACCAAGGTCATGGTAATTCTCTCAACTGGACTTCTTTTTTTCCTTTTTTTTGTGACAAAGCCTTCTCCATGGAGGGTGAAACGCCTCCAAGACGAAAGAAAAAGAAGTCCAGTTGCCTTGAACTGAGTCCGAACGAGCTGCTTAGCAGCAAACAACTCACGGACAAAATATTTATTTTGGCCCAAAAAGTGCCCGTTTCTTTTGGTTTCAGGGCATTTATTTTCATTCAACAAAAAAACATCCTCTTTGAATGTCTCCGTGTCACCAACCAACTCTGAATCCTCTTTCACCGCATCCAGACACCAGCTCTTTGGTCATCCAGACTAGCCTCAGACTAGCCTCCAGACTCCAGCCTCCAGACTAGCCTCCAGACTAGCCTCAGACTAGCCTCAGACTAGCCTCAGACTAGCCTCTCATACTTCATCTCCAAGCCACCTGACCCTGGCCGTCCCTCTGATGGGCTTGTTCTTAGTCATGTCCACTCTCGTCACACCCAAAGAAAGTCTTGACATCCTCATCTCTGTTTCCTCCAGCTCTGATTCATGTCTCTTGGTCAGTCAGAAAAGTGCTTGACAGATTAAAACAAAAGCAACAGAAAAACAAAAAAAAAAAGAGTCATCGGTCTATCGCCAGGGCAAACAAGAAGAGGCCCAGGACCGATGCCTGGTGCGCTCCCACTTCCACCTGAAACCCCTCTGGTGCTCCTACAGGACACATCTTTACCATCATGCCTCCCCAACATGTGTCCTGTACCACTCTAATATACTTTTCTCCAGACTTCTTCGAATTTTGAAGTTTGACCTTCCTCTGGACTGAGCCACTCTGGACCGAGCCAGACTGAACCAGGCCAGAATGAACTGAGCCAGACTGAACCGTGCCAGAAGACTGGACCAGGCCACTCTGAACTGAGCCAGACTGGACTGGGCCAGACTGAACCGAGCCAGACTGGACCGAGCCAGACTGAACCGGGCCAGAATGAATTGAGCCAGACTGAACCGTGCCAGACTTAACCGAGCCAGATTGGACCGAGCCAGACTGAACCGTGTCAGACTGGACCAGGCCAGAATGGACCGAGCCAGACTGGACTGGGCCAAACTGAACCGAGACAGATTGGACTGAGCCAGACTGAACCGTGCCAGACTGGACCGAGCCAGACTGGACCGAGCCAGATTGGACCGAGCCAGACTGAACCGTGCCAGACTGAATCGAGCCAGACTGAACTGAGCCAGGCTGGACCGAGCCAGACTGGACTGAGCCAGACTGAACCGAGCCATACTGGACTGAGCCAGACTGAACCATGCCAGACTGGACCGGGCCAGATTGGACTTAGCCAGACTGAACAGTGCCAGACTGAACTGAGCCAGGCGGGGGACCGAGCCAGACTGGACCAAGCCAGACTGAACTGAGCCAGACTGAACCGTGCCAGACTGGACCGGGCCAGACTGGACCGAGCCAGACTGAACCGTGCCAGAATGGACCGGGCCAGACTGAATCGAGACAGACTTGACCAAGCCAGACTGAACCGGGCCAGAATGAACTGAGCCAAATTGAACCGAGCCAGACTGAACCGTGCCAGACTGAACCGAGCCAGATTGGACCGAGCCAGTCTGGACCGTGCTAGACTGGACCAGGCCAGAATGGACCAAGCCAGACTGGACTGGTCCAGACTGGACTGAGCCATATTGAACCGAACCAGACTGGACCAGGCCAGAATGGACTGGGCCAGACTGAATCGAGACAGACTGGACCAGGCCAGACTTAACTGGGCCAGAATTAACTGAGCCAGACTGAACTGTGCCAGACTGAACCGAGCCAGACTGAACTGAGCCAGGCTGGACCGAGCCAGACTGGACTGAGCCATAATGAACCGAGCCATACTGGACTGGGCCAGATTGGACTTAGCCGTCCCTCTGATGGGCTTGTTCTTAGTCATGTCCACTCTCATCACACCCAAAGAAAGTCTTGACATCCTCATCTCTGTTTCCTCCAGCTCTGATTCATGTCTCTTGGTCGGTCAGAAAAGTGCTTGACAGAATTAAAACAAAAGCAACAGAAAAACAAACAAAAAAAAAGAGCCTTGGCCTTGTCATCGGTCTATCGCCAGGGCAAACAAGAAGGGGCCCAGGACCGATGCCTGGTGCGCTCCCACTTCCACCTGAAACCCCTCTGGTGCTCCTACAGGACACATCTTTACCATCATGCCTCCCCAACATGTGTCCTGTACCACTCTAATATACTTTTCTCCAGACTTCTTCGAACAATATCACGGTTCCTCCGTCAGCGTCGTGCCGCACATTTTCTCTGAACTGCGAACTTTCCTCCGTTTCTACATCAGCCGTCTCAGAGCAATCTCTGCGTCTGCGGTGCTCTTATAGTAAAATATCACAGTAGTATGATGTGTGATGAATGAATAAATGATTTAACTTTACTGTCACGCCACCTGGTGGCCCATGTTGAGATTACATGACAAATATACAGACAAAAGCATAGGATATAAGCATATAACATGTTTTAACCGTAGCATGTTTTCATATAACTTATCAGATGGGATTCATTTGGATTAATGACTTTGAACAAAAATATACACTCACATGCACAAACACTATAGACTGATTACAGTCGGTTCACCTGCTGAACTATTACTGCCCGTTTTATTTATCAATAACTGGCATTGGCCGGGGGGGGGGGGGTTATCGGTCGACCTCTGGACAGCACAAACACAGAATAACAATCACACAGTCAATGCTGGCTTTTAGTTTGTACCCAGAATAAAAGCCAGCATTGATTTGACCTTCGTCTGAACTGAGCCACTCTGGACCGAGCCAGACTGAACCGAGCCAGACTGGACCGGGCCAGAATGAACTGAGCCAGACTGGACCGGGCCAGAATGAACTGAGCCAGACTGAACCGAGCCAGACTGGACCGGGCCAGAATGAACTGAGCCAGACTGAACCGTGCCAGACTTAACTGAGCCAGACTGAACTGTGCCAGACTGGACCAGGCCAGAATGGGCCGAGTCGGACTGGACTGGGCCAGACTGAACCAAGCCAGACTGGACCGAGTCGGACTGAACTGAGCCTGACTGAACCACGCCAGACTTAACCGAGCTAGACTGAACCGTGTCAGACTGGACCAGGCCAGAATGGACAGAGCCAGACTGGACTGGGCCAAACTGAACCGAGACAGATTGGACCGAGTCTGACTGAACCGTCCCAGACTGAACCGAGCCAGGCTGGACCGAGCCAGACTGGACCGAGCCCAGAGTGAACCGAGCCATACTGGACTGAGCCAGACTGAACTGTGCCAGACTGAATCGTGCCAGACTGAACCAAGCCAGACTGGACCGAGTCGGACTGAACTGAGCCCGATTGAACCACGCCAGACTTAACCGAGCCAGACTGAACCGTGTCAGACTGGACCAGGCCAGAATGGACCGAGCCAGACTGGACTGGGCCAAACTGAACCGAGACAGATTGGACCGAGCCTGACTGAACCGTCCCAGACTGAACCGAGCCAGGCTGGACCGAGCCAGACTGAACCGAGCCATACTGGACTGAGCCAGACTGGACCGAGCCAGACTGAACTGAGCCAGGCTGAACCGAGCCAGACTGGACCGAGCCAGACTGAACTGAGCCAGACTGAACCGAGCCAGACTGAACCGTGCCAGACTGAACCGTGCCAGACTGAACCGAGCTAGATTGGACCGAGCCACTCTGGACCGTGCCAGACTGGACTGGGCCAGAATGGACCGGGCCAGAATGAACTGAGCCAGACTGAACCGAGCCAGACTGAACCGTGCCAGACTGAACCGAGCTAGATTGGACCGAGCCACTCTGGACCGTGCCAGACTGGACCAGGCCAGAATGGACCGAGCCACTCTGGACCGTGCCAGACTGGACCAGGCCAGAATGGACCGAGCCAGACTGGACTGGGCCTGACTGGACCGAGCCAGAATGAACTGAGCCAGACTGAACTGTGCCAGACTGAACCGAGCCAGATTGGACCAAGCCAGACTGAACTGTGCTCATCTGGTGCCCATGCATGGTGCCGTGCACGTATGTGAACACGGTGCGTCCCAAGGCAACAAAACAAAAAACTCTCTCTCTCTCTCTCTCTCTCTCTCTCTCTGGGGAGGTGTCTTATCCCACTGACTCTAGAAAGAAATCAACACACACACAAACACACACACACACTGGCAAGGACCTTTTGTTCCAGCTGAGTGGGTGAATGGTCCTTCTTGTGCTGATTATCTCACCGCCCCCCCCCCCTGTGAGCCGACACCCCCCCCACTCCCCCCCCCCCCCCGCTCTGAAGTGGCTCTCACCCTCTGTTAAACCACCATCCCCCGCCTCTACCCCCCCCCCCCCATTTCCACCAAGCAGCCTCTCCTCTGACTTTAACGTGTGAAAGCGAACAGTTGCCGAGGCTTCCCAGAACAAAAAAGCACTGAAAGAAAAGGAGGGTAAGACAACGAGCAGACAACAAAAAGTCCATGATCTAATGGTTGGACTCATCTTTGATGACAAAGGGCTGACAGCTCAACCACACACACACAAACACACACACAAACACACACGCTATGCTGCCTCGCTAACCTCGCCTGGGGCAACAGAGAGGAGAGACTTTCTAACAGCAGGAGTTCAGACTGTGCAGCGATAAACAGACAGATAAGAAGAGATGCACACTTCTGATTTGCATCTGCTCGAGAAAAATGATCAGCTGGTGCAGGGATGTTAATATCTGTAGATGCCAGCGTCCTTATTTTCTGCAGAACTGGCTCCTGGACCGTCCTGACCTCTGGCCCAGTTCTCACATCTGGTCCGCCATGGCGCCGCCAGTTTCCCTGCCTCTGAACCACTGCTTTGTTCACTAGGGTGAGTATTGGCAAGGACCTCGCAATACGATATGTATCGTGATACTTGGGTCACGATGCAATATTATCACACTATCGCGATATCACGATATATTGCAATATTCTACACAGTTAATATCAAAATTAAAAGTAGAGACGAAAAATCAAGTTGCTGTATATGTTCATCAGATGATATTGATCATTCAGAGGACAAATTGAGTCAAAACTATTTGCTTCAAAACAACCTATTTATTGTTTATTATTAGTGTTTTTGCACATTTAAGTGAACGAATGAATTTTCCTAAAAAAATCGATATTAGGAGCTGTAAAATCGATATTATATCAGACGGCCGAAAAATCGCGATATATCGCCATATTATTTTTTTTTTCACACACCCTATTGTTCACGGCCAGCTCATGAAAAAATATAAAATATATATAAAATATATTGTGAGCTTTTGTTGCATTTGTGTTAAAATCGCGACTTTTTATTGTAAAATTAACTTCGCCTCAATCAAGACTTTTTGTTCTTAAACCGAGCCTTTCGCTGTTCAATAGCAGACTTTCAAAAAAGAGAAATTACACTTTTTTTTCCATAAAATATCAACTTTTACAAAATTCAGTTTAACTGAAAATTGTGACTCGTTGTAAATTTTGTGGAACTGCAACTTTTTGTCCTGAAAATCATTAACATTAATCTGGCGTACCCCAAGGCTCAGTGCTTGGACCTCTACTATTCATCATCTACCCTCTACCCTTTGGCAGTATTTTCCGTAAATATAAGATACATTTTTTCATTGCTATGCGGATGACGCCCAGTTCTACCTGTCCACCAAACCCACCTCTTTATGTTTTTCAACTATCATGCTTTTACTAATTTTTTTATTGATCTTTGTACGGTGACCTTGAGTGTCATGAAAAGCGCCTCTGAATAAAATGTATTATTATTATCATTATTATTATTAACAGCCGTTTCTTGTTATAAAATTGTGACTTTTGTAAAATCGCAGAATATTTGTTGTTAAAGTTTTCGGCAGGTTTTTGACCTAAAATCATTACTTTTCATCTTAAAGTAGCCTCTTCAGCTCAGTTATTTGAGCGTTTGATGACGAACCAAACAAGCCAGAGGTCTGTGGTCGTGTTTCGGATGGTCAGATGAGGTGAAGTGGCTGCTGGGATTTGGCCCGGGGGCCTTCGGTTCGACATATGCGCTTTAGCTGCTAAATTTGAATTTGAACGCTTCGTTAACCGGGCCGAGGATCTCAGGCGCAGTGCTGGCAGGTTATCAACTCTCAGCTGGTCGTATGGATGGAAACCTGCAGTTCCTTCACACGTCCCGTTTCGTTTGCATTGTGAGTTTTTCCTGATTCAGCACAGCAGCAAATAAACGATGCACAGACTAAATAATCAAAAAGAACAACGTGTGCTAACGACAGCAAACAGCTGGCAGCTTTCAGAGCTCACAGATTAATAGAATTCACGCGACTGTTGCGTGATATCTTTTCTTCACAGTGTCTCGTTGTGATTATTGCAGCTGATGGAATCTGATCCTGGAGCTGCTTGTCCGGGTGAGTTTCTGACACCAGAGCAGAAATTTGCATAGATGAGAGACACCAGGAGAAGGACGGTCCCTCCTCAAGGACACCCCAGAGATCGGTGCTGCATTAAAAACTAACAAGCCCATGCAGAAATGATGCTGCTGCCGAAGATGAACATAATAATTCACGTTTGAAGAGCAAACTAAAGCCTCATTATGCAGCGGGTGCCGCAGAGAGATAACCAAAATGATGAGAGATCAAAAAAAAAATGAGCCAGCAAGGACGTGAGAGCTGCTGGTGAAGAAACTGTGTCTGCGTGAGGAAGAGGAGGACGAGCAGAGCAGAGCGGGGAAGTGTAGAAACAACATGCAAAGAGCCGGAGACGAACCAAATATAGAAACATAAATTCAAATGCAGCGTTGCCAGCAGAGGGAAAACACACGATAAAGAGACACGATAATACCGCTGGAACGGCCGTTAATTCGTCTCCTTCCTGCTGCAGTCTGATCACGAAGCGTCTAACGTCGACTTAAAGACCATGTGGTGCTTAAAACTAAAACGCAGCTTTACCACAGCTTTGGCTCAATTTCTTTCAGTTTGAAGTGACTCTGCTTTTAAAGGCTCTAACTGGAGGAGTTTTCCCATCTGTAAGCGGTATGAATACCAAGAGGTGATTAAGAGGGTCAAGAAGCACTGAAGGGCTGCTAATCAATAACTCAACACAATGTCAAGGAAGAAAGACATCAGCTGCGATCTCAGAGAAGCAAGCGGGACTATAAGGACATTTCCAAACGATATGGACTCCACCACTCAGCTGTGAGAAACATTGTCAATTAGGGCTGTAGCGATACACTAATCTCGCGATACGATACAATATATTCGGCTCACGATACGATATATATCGATATTCATCTTACAATACATTTACATCATTTTCTGAAAGATTTTAACGGGACAAAGTGATTTAGGTGACATCTCGTGTTGCCCGAACAACGCCTGGCATGGAGGCTAGTCGCTGCTGCTCCGGGGGACTTAAAGGTGGGGTAGGTGTTGTTTTTTTGCAACACTTTTTACAATATTGCCTGAAAACCTTTTCACATTCCCATTGCACATAAAATGTTTGCAAAAAAAACTAAACGTTTTGGTCCAGTCTAGAGGGTATAATCAGAGAAAAACTCACTATTTTGATTGGCTGCATAATACGTCCATCAAATATCAATGCACTCCCCCCCACCCCTCCCTCCCTCCCTACGATTCATGTAGTCGTGAATTGTGTGAAGGCGTGGTTTCGAGGGGTGGGCTGAAGAGGAGGAGGCGGAGCCTTTGGGAGGAGGGAGGGAGTGTATATTTTCAAAATCTCACTTGAGTTGGATTGCTGGAACCATTTTTTCAAAGAACACCTACCCCACCTTTAAGGGCCGTGTATACTCTCGTGGCAATGTCAGCTTGTCGCAGAGATGCCGCCGTCACTTTTGATTTATATTTGCGCGGTCTCCGCTATGTTATTCCACGCCACAACGCAAGAGCGACAATCACGAAGTAGCTAAACTTACTAAACGTATCTCTTGCGTTTTTCCACTTCCTCACCGTCTCGGCCGTATCCAGACCCACATTCATCGCTATCTCCCTCCATGAATTACTAGAATATGTGCTGTCTTTGTAGTGTGGAGAACCAGAATCGTACAGATGTGGGTACTTCCTCATTTCTTCGATGACGCAGATGTAGAATCGACCAATCAGAGGCCTCCTTTCTCTCCTCTCTGCGGCACTGTCTGCGGTCACCTACAGTTCAATTCAATTAATTCAAACAAAGTCATTGGAACACTCACAAGATGTCACCAAAATCACTTTGTCCAGTTAAAATCTCTCAGAAAATGATGTAAATGTATCTTAAGACGAATATCGATATATATCGTATCGTGAGCCGGGTATCGTGTATCGTATCGTGAGATTAGTGTATCTCTACAGCCCTACTGTAAGCGGTATGAATACCTGGCACCCTGCAGAGGAACATAACGATCAAGAGGTGATTAAGAGGGTCAAGTAGCACTGAAGGGCTGCTAATCAATAACTCAACACAATGTCAAGGAAGAAAGACATCAGCTGTGATCTCAGAGAAGCAAGCAGGACTATAAGGACATTTCAAAACGATCTGGACTCCACCACTCAGCTGTGAGAAACATTTAGTGCGTTTACATGGGAAGTTTAATTCCTCTTTAATTCAGAATTAAAATTAAATCCGATTTAAAATGATTAAAATTTACCGTGTAAACATCTAATTCTGAATGAAAATGTCCATTCCGAATTAAACTTAATTCCGAAGTAAGTGGTTGGTTTATTCTGATTTTAAATCCGAATAGAATAATTCCGCGGTCATGTATACACTCATTCCGCTTTAAATTAATTCCGGTCTTTCTGCACATGCTAGTTCCTTTGTCCGTCTGCCGCGATGACGCTTATATTCCACGCTGGGCTTGTTTTCGAAACAAAGTTTCAAGATGGCAGCACACCGTAAACGTCAAGAGCAAAGATGATTTATTTAATGAAGAACTGGAAATAATTAAAAGAACAGATGGCAGGAAAGATAAAACTAGTGAGCTTTTCAAAGTTGTAGCGGCTAGGTTAAATGAAGGAGGTTTCTCCATGTTGTTGCTAATCGAGTAAGTTTGTTTTCTTCCGGTAAACGTAAATATGTAAAGACGTCCAACCCCCCCATCCAATCAGAACCCTTCCCAACCCCCAGACCTTAAGCGGAATTGGATAAAGCCGATCAAACGTGTTTTCCATGTAAACCTCAATTCGGAATTACTATTTACATGTAAACGCGAAGGAAAATAGTTTAATTCAGAATTATTTAATTCAGAATTATTAATTCTGAATTAAAAAACATCATGTAACCGTGGCCGTTGTCAATCCTCCCAGCAAGGTCACCTCGAAGTCGGAGCATGAAACACTCGAGAGCGGCACCTCAGACTCTACAAGCCTCGGCTAGCGCGTTAAGGCTCACGACTGAATAAGTGTGTTTTCCCTGGACGGGTTTCAGAAGAAACCTCTTCACTAAAAAGAACATGGCGGCGCAGCTGAGACTTAAAAGACTGCAAGACGATGTCTTTTGGACAGAAAAGACCAAGTGGAGATGTTTAGCCACCGTGCAACAGCCAGACACGGCGCAGCAGTGCAAAAACCCTTAAAAGCAGCTGTTCAGCACGGTGGTGGAGCAGTGCTGGTTTGGGCTGGTTTTGCAGCCATGCGAGACCATCTGTCTGACGGCTAAAGCTTGGCTCAGACTGGGTCACGCGGCAGGACGGTGATCACGAGCCCAGCAGCGGGTCCACAGCACGACGGCTGAAAAAGAAGAGGTCCAGGTCCACACCTGGACCCGGCTGAGGTGCTGTGGTGTCAGCTGTGCAGAAATCAACATGTGGGAAACAATTACTCTAAAGCATCCCTGCTAAATTTGGCCCGACGGTCTCTTTTTACTTGGTTGTTGCATAAAGATCCAAGATTTCAAAAGCCTTCTGAGTTCAAACTCACTCAACCAGTCACGCGACCCTTTCACACCAGAACTCAAGAATATTCTCTCCAGCGCAGGTGTTTGCTGAGCTCTACTAAATATCTGACAGCAAGTAAAGCTGCTGTAAACTGGCTTAGATGATCTGAACTTCTTTCTTTGGTGGCACCTCGCTGTATTTGATGACAAAAGACTGTTTTCTACTTTCTTTCACCTTCTTCTTTCCTGTAAAGTACTTCTCAGACTGAGCCTGCGATCTCAGTAAACAGCTCGGATGAAACGAGCTCCTCTTTTCTGCCAGATTAAGATCAAATTTGAACAACTTCTGTCTGCTCGTGTTCCTTTCCCCGCAGGACTTCTTCACCGACGATGCCGCCATGTTCCCAGATCTTCTTCCTGGCGCCGTCCCGGGCTGAAAGACGGGCCGTCGCCAGTCACGGGCCGCCCCTGCCTGAGGTTATCCGCCTGATTACTGACAACAACAAGACTGTCTAAGAAGTCACACAGCTAAAATAAATCAGGATTTAATTATAAAAAAAAAAAAAAGGATAATTGCCCAGACGCTTCAAAATCAGGAGACTGTGTAGAAGAAGAGTTATGAGACTGTAACAAAAGACCGTATCAATCGATCGCAAACGTGAGTAACGTACGTCTCCCTGCAAACAACAGCAGGAGGTTATATTTTCTCTGACCCCACCATCATCTACCACGTTAGCATATCAGCTCCGTTCCTATCGTTTCGCTACAGGGTCGTTGGCAAGACAATATTCATGTCACTGAAAGTCGACTTCCCTGGTTTCCTACAACAGCTCACCGCATACGAAAGCCTCAAATAAAGACAGTTCAGAACCTGGTTCTGGTCCGGTACGACGTTTACGGGCTACGTGACCCGTCAGCAGAGCTGCTCAGAGCTGGAGGAGGTTCCTAAAACCGTCTTCTTTTGTCTCAAAATTAGCCCCGTGTCACGTTAAAGTGACGTCACGTTCAACCAAACAATAGAAAAATAGTAGGAAGCTTTACTTTCATTTCCAGTAGGGGTGAGTATTGGCAAGGACCTCACAATATGATATGTATCATGATACTTGGGTCACGATATGATATTGTCCCGATATCACGATATTATGCGATATTCTACTTAGTTAATATCAAAATTAAAAGTAGAGATGAAAAATCAAGTTGCTGTATATGTTCATCAGATGATACAGTCATGGAAAAAATTATTAGACCACCATTTTTTCTTCACTTTCTTGTTCATTTTAATACCTGGTACCACTAAACGTCATCATGTGACTAAAACAGACAGAAAAGAAAACACTGAATGCATAAAAGCAGTGTTTTTGGCAGTACAACGCCATAGCTATTGATGTAAAAACTTAAGTGATTTAGGTTATAATCAAGAAAACCGTGGAAAATGGTAAGATATCAGCTCTTAAATAAAACTCTTATGAGCAATCTTTGTGGTTATCGTTATGTTTGTCCAAACAAATGTACCTTTAGTTGTACCAGGCATTAAAATGAACAAGAAACTGAAGAAAACAAGGGCGGTCTAATAATTTTTTCCATGACTGTATTGATCATTCAGAGGACAAATTGAGTCAAAACTATTTGCTTCAAAACAACCTATTTATTGTTTATTATTAGTGTTTTTGCACATTGAAGTAACCATTAGTAACCATTAAAAAAAATCAATATTAGAAGCTGAAAAATCGATATTATATTGGGCGGTCGATAATCGCGATATATTGTCAGATCGATTTTTTTCACACCCCGAAGTTCCAGTAGTTTAGATGCTTCCTCCCCAGACACAACGGACACGTGGAGATTCTTTAAAAAGCTGCTGAAACAAGTCGCAGCTTTTCCACATGATGCTTTTTTTTTTTTCTTTCCTATGCTAAGGTCAGCGCGGCGAGTTGGCTCGTCTTTTGAACCGAATGTTAACTCACACCAAGCACCGGCCATCTGTGATGGCGTTTCTCAGGATGCGCATTGATGCGAGGTCCGTTGGCGAAGCGTCAGGAGGGCGACGTCTTCGTGATTCATGCTCGCGCCTCGCTTCAGAGAGACAGTCTGCGTTCCTCTCCCGCCACCGTGTCACACAACCAACAAACACCTCATTTCTTTGTTGAACTTCAAAGAGGAAGCTTACAGCTTGATTTGCATACAAGCAGTGAAGACACACGTATTTACATTCAAAACATTCAGACGTAAAGAGAAGATTTCCTGCACAGGAAAAGTCTTTCTTTGCCTTCCACTTAAAAGTGAAGTTAAAAATGCTATAGGGATGTAACGATACGGAAAACTTGATATCTCGATTATAGTGACTAAATTATCGCGGTTTACGATATTATCTCGGTATTCTTTATTGTTGTACAAATGTCCAAAAAACACATACATTTAAATAATTTCACAAAATCTTGTGATTTTCTTGTCATACTAAAACAGAAGCCAAAATCTAACAAAATGAAACTTTTACATTAAAAGAGCAAACAACTGGCACAGAAAGAGGTTTTATTTTAAATGAACAAAACAAATAACAGGAACAAAGCTTATTTGTCTGGTGCAAATTTAAATAAACACTTTAACAACCATAGTAGGTCAAAATATGCAAACAATTATCAGGAACAAAAATTATAGTGAAGTTCAAATGAAATAAACTTTTGACTTCAAGCTGAACCTTAAATAAGTATAAATGTGCAAATAAAGAAACAGTTGTTTAGGAGCCAAATATGTTGTTCTGAATTGTAGTTCACTCTGTGTGTCTGTGTGTGTCGCTGTGTTGTTACCTGAGGGTCAGGTATAAAGGTAGCTGCCTGTTATTGGTTAGGTGTTGGACCCGGAAAGGCAAAAGGGTTTTGACCGCTGTGGCGCTAACTGCCGGCTACTGAGATGTTTGACCAAGAGTAACCTGGTCGACGCGCTTCGCTAACTCACATTTCGTAAACGTTACTGTTGCATGTCAATCGAAAAAGGACCGGAACGATGTTCTTCTGATGCAGTTAAAATATTAATTTATTCCATTAACTGATCCGACAACCATAACACCGGCAGTTAGCGCCACAGCGGTCAAAAACCTTTTGCCCTTCTGGGTCAAACACCTAACCAATAACAGGCAGCTACCTTTATACCTGACCCTCAGGTAACAACACAGCGACACCCACAGACTCACAGAGTGAACTACAATTCAGAACAACATATTTGGCTCCTAAACAACTGTTTCTTTATTTGCACATTTATACGTATTTAAGGTTCAGCTTAAAGTCCAAAGTTTATTTCGTTTGAACTTCCACTATAATTTTTGTTTCTGATAATTGTTTGCATATTTAAACCCACTATGGTTGTTAAAGTGTTTATTTAAATTTGCACCAGACAAATAATCTTTGTTCCTGTTATTTATTTTGTTCATTTAAAATAAAACCTCTTTCTATCCCAGTTGTTTGTCCTTTTAATGTGAAAGTTTCATTTTGATAAAATTTTGGCTTCTGATGTTTTAATATGACAAGAAAATCACAAGATTTTGTGAAATTATTTAAATGTATGTCTTTTTTTAGACATTTGTACAGCAATGAAGAATATCGAGATAATATCGTAAACCAGATAATTTGTTAGCTATAATCGAGATATCAAATTTTCTATATCGTTACATCCCTTGTATACAGTATGTAAAAACACTTAGATTAAAGTAGACTGACGGGGAGCTAAAAGCCGAGTGGCTGCTACAGACGCAACTATCTGCATTTCATTTGCCTTTGTTTGCAGAGAAGATTACATTAGATTCTCATGGCTCTCTTTGCAAAGTCTCCCACCGAGGGGGGTAAAAAAAAAATCTCCCCCCACTCGCTGCCCTGAATGTAATCAGCCTGAGCTTTACGCATAATGTCTGACTATTCACAGCGTCCTGAAAGTTGGGAGAGGCCCCCGGAGGGTGGGAACGAGTGGAGACTGCAGATGGAGACGAGGCCAGTTTGGTGCCAGTGTGAACGACCCAGCCAGTAACTCGACCCAGCAACCCGGGCCTGTTGGTGAGGTCTCATGAACCGGGTCGAGCCAAAAACCTTCAGAATAAAAGCACCTCTAACAGCATGCACATAAACCGAGTCGAGCCAGAAACCTTCAGAATAAAAGCACCTATAACGGCATGCACATAAACCAAGTCGAGCCAAAAACCTTCAGAATAAAAGCACCTATAACGGCATGCACATGAACCAAGTCGAGCCAGAAACCTTCAGAATAAAAGCACCTATAACGGCATGCACAAGAACCACTTCGAGCCAAAAACCTTCAGAATAAAAGCACCTATAACGGCATACACATGGAACAAGTCGAGCCAGAAACCTTCAGAATAAAAGCACCTATAACGGCATGCACACGAACCAAGTCGAGCCAAAAACCTTCAGAATAAAAGCACCTATAACGGCATGCACATGAACCGAGTCGAGCCAGAAACCTTCAGAATAAAAGCACCTATAACGGCCTGCACACAAACCAAGTCGAGCCAGAAACCTTCAGAATAAAAGCACTTATAACGGCATGCACACGAACCAAGTCGAGCCAAAAACCTTCAGAATAAAAGCACCTATAACAGCCTGCACACAAACCAAGTCAGGCCAAAAACCTTCAGAATAAAAGCATCTATAACGGCATGCACATGAACCAAGTCGAGCCAGAAACCTTCAGAATAAAAGCACCTATAACGGCATGCACACGAACCAAGTCGAGCCAAAAACCTTCAGAATAAAAGCACCTATAACGGCATGCACATGAACCAAGTTGAGCCAGAAACCTTCAGAATAAAAGCACCTATAACGGCATGCACATGAACCAACTCGAGCCAGAAACCTTCAGAATAAAAGCACCTATAACGGCATGCACATGAACCAAGTCGAGCCAGAAACCTTCAGAATAAAAGCACCTATAACGGCATGCACACGAACCACGTCGAGCCAGAAACCTTCAGAATAAAAGCACCTATAACGGCATGCACACGAACCACGTCGAGCCAGAAACCTTCAGAATAAAAGCACCTATAACGGCATGCACACGAACCGAGTCGAGCCAGAAACCTTCAGAATAAAAGCACCTATAACGGCATGCACATGGACCAACTCGAGCCAGTAACCTTCAGAATAAAAACACCTATAACAGCATGCACATGAACCAAGTCGAGTCAGAAATCTTCAGAATAAAAGCACCTATAACGGCATGCACATGAACGAAGTCGAGCCAAAAACCTTCAGAATAAAAGCACCTAAAACGGCATGCACATGAACCAAGTCGAGCCAGAAACCTTCAGAATAAAAGCACCTATAACGGCATGCACACGAACCAAGTCGAGCCAGAAACCTTCAGAATAAATGCACCTATAACGGCATGCACACGAACCACGTCGAGCCAGAAACCTTCAGAATAAAAGCACCTATAACGGCATGCACACGAACCAAGTCGAGCCAAAAACCTTCAGAATAAAAGCACCTATAACGGCATGCACACGAACCAAGTCGAGCCAGAAACCTTCAGAATAAATGCACCTATAGCGGCATGCACACGAACCAAGTCGAGCTAAAAACCTTCAGAATAAAAGCACCTATAACGGCATGCACACGAACCAAGTCGAGCCAAAAACCTTCAGAATAAAAGCACCTATAACGGCATGCACACGAACCAAGTCGAGCCAGAAGCCTTCAGAATAAGAGCACCTATAACGGCATGCACACGAACCAAGTCGAGCCAGAAGCCTTCAGAATAAAAGCACCTAAAACGGCATGCATACGAACCAAGTCGAGCCAGAAACCTTCAGAATAAAAGCACCTATAACGGCATGCACATGAACCAAGTCGAGCCAAAAACCTTCAAAATAAAAGCACCTATAACGGAATGCACATAAACCAAGTCGAGCCAAAATCCTTCAGAATAAAAGCACCTATAATGGCATGCACATGAACCAAGTCGAGCCAGAAACCTTCATAATAAAAGCACCTTTTACAGCATGCACATGAACCAAGTCGAGCCAGAAACCTTCAGAATAAAAGCACCTATAACGGCATGCACACAAACCAAGTCGAGTCAGAAACCTTCAGAATAAAAGCACCTATAACGGCATGCACAAGAACCAAGTCGAGCCAGAAACCTTCAAAATAAAAGCACCTATAACGGCATGCACATGAAGCAAGTCGAGCCAGAAACCTTCAGAATAAAAGCACCTATAACGGCGTGCACATGAACCAAGTCGAGCCAGAAACCTTCAGAATAAAAGCACCTATAACGGCATGCACACGAACCACGTCGAGCCAAAAACCTTCAGAATAAAAGCACCTATAATGGCATGCACCTAAAATGGGCCGACAGCGCTCATGGTCCAGATGACGTATGAAAGACCTCCCGTGACCTCCTCAACCGGCAGAAACGGCTGCTTCTCTAAGTTCACCTCCGATCTCGTTCCTCTCCGGCGTTATGTTAAGACACACGTATCGCTCTGCATGCAAAACTAAGACTCGGAGGAGAGAGCTCTCTCTGAGCAGGAACAAAAAAAAAAAAAAAAAAGATTTTGGGAGCGGGGGAGCAGAAAGACAG
Organism: Hirundichthys speculiger; assembly: GCA_018398805.1. Lineage (NCBI taxonomy): Eukaryota > Metazoa > Chordata > Actinopteri > Beloniformes > Exocoetidae > Hirundichthys > Hirundichthys speculiger. The sequence continues at coordinate 31,280 of JAGFBZ010001455.1, forward strand.
AAAGTACTTACTGAGGACGTAGAGGGAGAGAGCGAGGCCCGCCAAGCAGAAACCCTCAAAGAAGCGCAAGGTGCTGAACATGGTGACGTTCACGGAGAAGGCCACGGTCAGACCGAACACCAGCATGAAGAGCACCGAGAGGATCAACACCGGGTGCCGACCGAACCTTAGAGACAGAGACAGGGACACAAAGAGGACGGCTGAGAAGATGTCCAGTCAGGTGGAAGAGTGTTTCCGTCAGACTTCCTGGTTTTAGGAGGTCAGAGGTCAGGAGGTCAGGAGGTCAGGAGGTCGGGGGCCTCGCTGCCGTGCAACATTCTCTGCATTGTTACTGATCCTAAACACAATAAAGTTTTTTATTTTCCCACGACTCAGCTCAGGTGGCCAGCTGGAGGACAACAATGAATCCATTTTTTTTTTTAAAGGGGGGTTAGATGTATCCTGAGGAGCGTTTCCAGGAATCACTTAATTATTTATATACTTCCTCCTCTAAAAACTAAAAAAAAACCCAATAAAGGTTTGTGTCCGTGATGCAGCAGAGCTACAGGAAGGTGTCCATGTTCACGTAGTCTAGACTGAACCGCCTCCAGACAAGGAAAAAAAACGTCCTTTCTTTCTTTTTTTTTTTAAATTCCTGGCTCAGTGTCTTCAAAAAAAAAAAAAAAAAATGCCTCGAGCCCACAGATATTCTTTGCCCCCCACCCCCCCCCCCCCCCCTTTTCATTTGCATGAATTTCTGCATCAACGGTGAACCAAACGGCACCGGCGTGAGCAGAGCAGCTCCCGGTTTCCCAGGATGCCGTTCTCAGTTCTGCTCAGAGACCGGTTTAGAGTAACGGCTGCAGGGTTTAAACCAGGGGTGGGCGGTCCGGTCCTGGAGGGCCGCTGTCCTGCACGTCTTAGAACGTGGCGGGAAAACATCTAAGACACAGGTGTCGGACTCCGCCGCTCAATATTTGGATCTGCACCTGGCATTAGCATGTTCACCCGCTCTACACGCAATTAAACAAGTGCAGCTTTTTTTTGTTTTTAACTGCCAAAACACAGCGGCTGGAAGAGCAAGACGTGACTAGAGGTCTTCGGAACAACCCGACAACCCGACAACCCGAGGTTCCGTACCGACCCGAATCGGGTCTCGGGTTCATTCAAAAGACGTGACTCCAGGTTCGGGTCGGAATCGGTAGTTAGTCTCGGGTCCGGTCGGTGCTCTCTGACAGGCTGGGTCCACGTTTACTCCAGAGAGGTAAAGATATTGGCGGTGGCAGCTAATGTCAGGACTCGGGGCAGTTTAATTAATTATTCATTAACGTGGCGTGTTTGTCATGAAATAATCGTGTTGCCGTAGCGTGTTATTAGCGTGTTATTAGCAGTATGTCCAAGCACAACGGATCGTCAACATGACAACGCTGGATGAGAGAACATATTTAAGACACGTCCTGACCGGTGTAGGCTATTAGCGTTAGCAGTTGCTACCAATAGCATCTGTATCCACAAAGAAAATAACGACGAGGATTTATTGTTGTTTACATCACGTAGCCTATGTAGCAACTGAACCGGTAAAAGAAGACAACTTGTTGCCGTAGCGTGTTATTAGCGGTTTGCCCGGCAGCTGTAAAGCACAACAGATCACCAACATGACAACGCTGCATGAGAACATATTCACGACCCGTCCTGACCGGTGTAGGCTATTAGCGTTAGCAGTTGCTACCATTAGCATCTGTATCCACAAAGAAAATAACGACGTGGATTTATTGTCGTTTACATCACGTAGCCTATGTAGCAACTGAAACCGGTAGAAGAAGACAACTTTAGGTAAGAAAATCAAGTTTTATTCAACACTAGACAACTTTAACATGAGCAACTATGGGCTGGATTGTCTCGGTTCTATTCGGGTAACTATCGTGATCAAAAAACTAAAGACTCGGGTCGGGCTGGTTCCGGGTCCAAATATTTCAGGTCCATTCAGGTTCGGACTCCCGGACTTATGATAATAGGTCGGGTCGGGTCGGTTTCGGGTCGAATTTTTAACGGGTCCATTCAGGTTCAGGTCCATGAAAGTGGACCCGAGAAGACCTCTAGACGTGACTTCATCCAGCAAAACGATATGAAAAAAAAAATACAAATCCGGGCGGTACGATACAAAGAAAGATCCTCCACAAAAACCGCACAACAAAAAAAGCTTTGTTCATTAGGCGGTCCTGCGATCTGGATCTGAACGTGGACACGAGTTCCCCAGGCCACTTTAAAGCAGCTTGGATGCATGTTAATACCAAGTGTAAAAGAGCCCGTCGCCTTTTTTAAAGTTTTCTTCTTTTTTTCTATCGTTTAAGGCTTCATTCAGAATCCTTTTTTAAAAACTAAGGAATCACCTGGTGATTTCATCAACAGACACCAGTATTTAAGTGAGAAAATAGATGTTTCTGTCAACTAGTTTCTAGAAGAGCAGAAGTAGGAAGCAACACTCATCACAGCATCTCCGTCTCAGGTTGACCGGGAAAACAATAAAGGGGTTTTAAACGGGCCAGACTCTCTGAAAACTCCTCATGCTAATGCTAATGTACCGCATGACAGTAATAATAACCCCGAGCAAGCTGATGGAAGGCATTCAAGTGTTGATATCTAACATTTACTATTTATTTATTATTATTATTATTATCAATTAATATTATTATTATTATTGCTGTAATTTTATTATTATTTTAATTTTAATAAAAAATTTTTAATTTTATTTTATTATTATTGCTGTCGTTTGTCTGTTGTTTATTAAAAAAAAAAAAAAAAAAAAAAAAAGAGAGAGAACCCTTGCTACAGTATTGAATTTCCCTTTATGGGATAAATAAAGTATTTTTCATTTCATATACGGTGATTTTTGCCCTTCGGTTAATAGTCTGGCGTTCGTTTCTCAGCTCGTCTGACTGTGTCGACGTATATTTCACCACCTCGTGAGTCTGAAGTGACCGTTAACTGCTCTCAGGGGTGAGATTTCAACGGACTTGGTCTTTCAGGAGGAAACAGAAGAGGAGTTGGCAGCCTACCAGTCAGCCATGACACCCATCACTAGGTAGCCAAATATGGAGCCCACCAGCAAGGAGAACTTGGCAATGTGGACCTTCCAGGCCGAGTCACACACCAGGTTCACTAGAACGGAGACAAAAGAAGAACAGAGCGGGGCGTTAGTCGTCTTTTCAGGGAAAAACAGGAATTAATCATCAGAGGCTGAAACACTTTCAGGTAGTGGCGGTATACTGGTATATACCGTAATACCGGTGAGTATGTACTGTAGCGTACACAACGTTGGGAACGCCACGTGGCGGAACATAAGTGCCGCAGAACATTGTTTGACAGGGGACTGTTTTGCAGTTGCACTGGAGGCACAACACGCTACTAGCTTATGGTTAAACGGTGATGGCTGCTAACAGCGAAAGTCCCGACGTGGAAGCTCCAGAACGGCACCATGAGACTGAGGAACTTCTTCCTGAACGAGGAACCGTGTCTGTCGCGTGAGGTGCCGAATGTAAAAACTTGATTACAGTTTTCAAACTGATATATTTTCAATATTTAGCTCATTTTCTTCACATTTAGCTCATTTTACACACATTTGAAACATAAATTATTAAAAAAATTTGGTTATATGTGAACGAAAATGAAATGTTAAATCTAAATGTTAAATCTAAATATTAAATATAAATGTCAAATGTTAAATCTAAATGTTAAATCTAAATCAAAATGTCAAATGTTAAATCTAAATATTAAATCTAAATCTAAATGTCAAATGTTAAATCTAAATGTCGAATGTTAAATCTAAATCTAAATATTAAATCTAAATCTAAATATTAAATCTAAATCTAAATGTTAAATGTTAAATCTAAATGTAAAATCTATAGAAAATTAGCTAAATATTGAAAATATATCAGTTTGAAAACTGTAATCAAGTTTTTACATTCGGCACCCCATACTGTCATGAGGAAGTTCTTTGGAATTAATTATTCAAAATTAAATAATTCTGAATTATACTATTTTCCTTTGAGTTTACATGGAAATATTAATTCCGAATTGAGGTTTACGTGGAAAAACGTTTGATCGGCTTTATCCAATTCCACTTAACGTCTGGGGGTTGGGAAGGGTTCTGATTGGATGGGGGGGGGGGGGGGGGGGGGGGGGCAGACGTCTTTACGTATTTACGTCTACCAGAAGAAAACAAACTTACTCAATTAGCAACAACACAGAGAAACCTCCTTCATTTAGCCTAGCTGCTACAACTTTGAAAAGCTCACAATTTTTATGTTTCCTGCCATCAGTTAATTAATTCCAGTTCTTCATTAAATAAATCGTCTCTGCTCTTGACCACCGTTTACTGCGTGCTGCCATCTTGAAACTTTATTTCGAAAACAAGTCCAGCGTGGAATATAAGCGTCATTGTGACAGACGGGCAAGGGAGCTAGCATGCGCAGAAAGACCGGAATTAATTTAAAGAGGAATGAGTGTAAACATGACCGCGGAATTATTCTATTCGGATTTAAAATCACTTACTTCGGAATTAAGTTTAATTCGGAATGGACATTTTCATTCGGAATTAGGTGTTTACATGGTAATTTTTAATCATTTTAAATCGGATTTAATTTTAATTCTGAATTAAAGAGGAATTAAACTTCCCATGTAAACGCACAGATTGTGTAGTTAATGTTGATTTTTTTTTTTACAAAATATGTTTTTTTAAGTTGTTAGCAAAATTTGAAAAATAAAAGGGTTCTGTATTTTAACTGCAACTATCATCATTCTGATTCCTTCATTTAATTAGAATAACGAGTGCAACCTCTTAGTAAATAGTATCATTTTGTGAGTTCATGCAAACCTGTATTAATACTAGTGTAGATATGAATGTTTTTCTACAATATTCACTCCTCGTGACAGTAAAATAGGTCATTCTAAGACAATTTACTGCAGCAATTCCTCTCTAAATGATTAGAAAATGTGGTTAACACCCAGTTGCGCCTTAAAAAAAAAAAAAACCGTGATAAACCGTGAAACTGATTAAGTCTAAAAAAATATCGTGATATAAATTTTTGGTCATACCGCCCGGCACTAGTTTCAGTCAAGCAGGCTGCACAGAAACAGGACAGAAACGTGGGATCTTAGAACCAGTCAGAAAAAAAAACAAGCACATCCCAAATATGTGAGTGATGGATAAAAGCAAAGTGTGTTAGAGCGTTTTAACAGAAATCAATAGTTTCTGAGCGCACGGGTCAGTGCACAGCACTGCCGCGGCTCTCAGCATCCGAGGGTGGAAGCGCGGCGGTTGTTAGCTCGTTTGCTCCGGTCATGAACCGAAGACCTCCACCAGCACGAGCTGCCGGAGAAATCAAACGTCCTCCCGACTCGCAGGTGAGTGACGTCATGGTGTCGCGTTACAAAATCCTGTTGTCTTTATTAAATTCACAGCAGAAACATTTGATCATCGAGCTTCTGTTATTCACACACGGTGGTATTAATCCGCTTTTGGGGTTCATGTTTCTCTCTAAAGGCTGTGTACAGTTTCTCTGAGTGAAAGTACTTCCCAGTAAACCCACTTGTGTTGCATTATGGGTACATGCTTCACATCCCTGGTAGCGATTTTTTTTTATCCTTTCTTGAACTTTGATAAGTTGTTTTTGGTCTCATTGCACATAAACACTAAAGCAGGTATGATGGGATCGTTCTGAACTGAAAGTTAAGTTGTTAAACCCACTTAAAAAAAAAAAAAAATGACTCTATATTCATAGAAAACCCTTCCATAGATCCAGTCTGTGATTTAAGCCTTGTGGTTTTGGACTCCTTGTACAGAACCTTTGCGGTAATAGATCCAACGTACTGGTCCTGCTGCAGGATACAGCTGAGAAAATCCCGTACCAGTTGTTGTCCAGCTCCATCATCCGGGTCACCGTCACTTTCAAAGGCCTGAATCAAGACAACTGGGCTTCTTCTTGTCCCTGAGGACGTCTCATCCTCATTAGAGTCGGATTAGAAGTCATTTACCTGGTTTGGGTCACATGATTCAAGGTCGGGCTTCATTCTTGGTGTTTAATGAGCGAAATATGAGTCGTTGTCCAATGATTATTCACGTTGACATCAACTTTATTTTTACTCCTCTTTCAGGCCACCTGTCTTCTGGGTCCAAAATGTGGACATCATTGTCCTCTAAAGCACGTCCCCTCTGCTCGAGGTGTCCGTAGTCTCCTGATTCTGGACCGGAAACGTCTGAAACGTCTTCAAGGACGAAGGAAAGGAAGAGCAGCTGCCTTGATTCAAGCGTTCGAGAGTCGTATTTACCGCGGCTGAAATCAACGCAGCTCAACGAAGACTCTGGAGCTCCGTGGTTAGGGTTAGGGGTTAGGGGGTTAGGGGGTTAGGGTTAGAGTTAGGGGGTTGGGGTTAGGATTAGGGGGTTAGGGTTAGGGGGTTAGGGTACGGGGATTGGGGTTAGGGGGTTAGGGTTAGGGGGTTAGGGGGTTAGGGTTAGGGTTAGGGTTAGGGGGTTGGGGTTAGGATTAGGGGGTTAGGGTTAGGGTTAGGGTTAGGTTAGGGTTAGGGTTAGGGGGGTTAGGGTTAGGGTTAGGGTTAGGGGTTGGGTTAGGGTTTAGGGGGTTAGGGTTAGGGTTAGGGGGTTGGGGTTAGGGTTAGGGGGGGTTAGGGTTAGGGTTAGGGTTAGGGGGTTAGGGGGGTTAGGGTTAGGGGTTAGGGTTAGGGGGGTTAGGGGGTTGTGATCCTGATGAGCCTGGTCGCTGCTCTGTTTTCCACCGGTTTGGTCAAAACCGTCCGATCCAACGTAGGTGATAGTTTTGATCAGTTTCTCAACAGCAATTCAGTTCACAGCAGGAACTGATCCAGTTCTTTTAATTCTGAAGTCTTCCCAGCATGCATCACTTTGGTTTTTATTTCTGGGACAGTTGCATGTTCTAGTTAATCCACCCTGAACCCGTGTTGCGCTGGTGTTTGCACTGATCTGTCAATAACTCACCGCTATTCACAACCCCAGTCCTAAAACAAAAGGTTGGGATGTTGAATCAGGTATCAGGTAATGATCAGGTAATGATCAGGTGATGATCAGGTAATGATCAGGTGATTCTGGTGAACTGCATGTCAGCTCTGCTTGCAGCCACAATAGTTGGGAAAAGTACGTAAAACCCCTTCAAATGAATTGTGCTCGTCTGCTTTAATCTTTACAGAACAGTTCACCCTCCAGCGCTGTGAATGTTTAATGGATGTGTTCAATAAAGAGCGAGTTATCACTTTAAACTCATCGTGTGTCCATTACTGTCACTTTGATGAAGATTAAATTACATTTTAGTGCAAATTAATGCAGAAAATCCGGTTAAATTAGAGGGATTTAAATCATGTTTTTTTCCCTCAATAACAATTCAACGGTTACATGATGCTTTTGTAATCTGAATTAATTATTCTGAATTAAATAATTCAGAATTAAACTATTTTCCCTCAAGTTTAAATGGAAATAGTAATTCTGAATTGAGGTTTACATGGAAAACACGTTTGATCGGCTTTATCCAACTCCACTTAAGGTCTGGGGGTTGGGAAGGGTTCTGATTGGATGGGGGGGGCGGACATCTTGACGAATTTACGTTTACCGGAAGAAAACAAACTTACTCAATTAGCAACAACATGGAGGACTACATTATTAGCATCCTTTTTGGATTTGTTTTTAATTTAATTTTTGAAGCAGCAGCACGACAACATCATGTCGATGATTTTCTTTAGAAAACAAGCCCAGCGAGAAATATAAGCGCCATCGCGACAGACGGGCAAGAGAACTAGCATGCGCAGAAAGATCGGAACTAATTTAAAGCGGAATGAGTGTAAACATGACCGCGGAATTATTCTATTCGGATTTAAAATCAGAATATTTAATTCCACTTACTTTGGAATTAAGTTTAATTCGGAATTGACATTTTCATTCGGAATTGGGTGTTTACATGGTAATTTTTAATCGGATTTCATTTTAATTTTGAATTAAAGAGGAATTAAACCTCCCATGTAAACGCACTAATTGTGATCACTTGCTTTATTTTGCTTTACAAATTTAAAGTAGTGTTTGATTTTATGCCTGGAGTCTCTTGGTAAAGCCCAGATATCAGCATCTGAATCAGAATTTATATATATTTATATTTAAAATTATCTTCCCTCAACTGAGTCTCCTGCTGCCCTCTAATTCAAAATGACCTTTTTTGTGTCAGATTGTGGATACAATATGGATTTATGAGATTTGCGAATCATTCTAATCATCGTGTCCCAACTTTCCTTTTGATCCGAATATCGGAAACGATCTTAATCGGTCTCGGTATGGCGCCACGCGCACCACCCGCAGCCCTCTCAGAGGTCGGCGGGTAACCCGTCGGTCATGTCGGTGATGAGGAGCGGTGCGCGTGCTTTCTGCACATCTCCTCGCTGGTTACCTTGGTAACTACATTCTGGCTGAGTCCCGTCTGCAGCTCCAGCCTCCGCTCCCTGCACGCGCACAACAGCCCGCTGCCGTCGCCGTGCGCCTCCCCGGTGCCGTTGCCCCCGAGCTGCGGCGGCGGCGGCGGCGCGACGGTGACCGGCGGAGGCGTCGAGGTCCAGTTGCTGCCGTTGCCCGGCGGCTGCAAGCACGTGCCGACGGGCTGCGCGAGGAGGAAATAATCCGAGAACTGGCTGAAGCCGATGAACAGCGCCGGTATCCAGGTCAGAACCACGAGCTGCTTCTGGTGCCGCCCGAACCCCCCCAGAGACGGCAGGACGCAGCCGTCGACGCTGGGCAGCAGCCGGGGCGCCGGGCGCTCCAGCGGGGTGAAGCCGTTCTCCGGCGGGTGGTCCTGCGGTTCCGGGCGGCTGCCTGCCATCACGAGCCGGCGGAGAAAAAAACAAACAAACAAACAAAAACAAAAAAAAAAAAAAACAAGCAGCTGTGAGCAAACAAACCCTCCGCGCGAGCTGCGTTAAATCCCTCCGACACAAAGAACAACCAGAGCAGCTGATGAATCCGGCGCGCGACCAACAAAAGATCCAGTGAAGAAAAACAACAGAGGGTCCGTCCGGGCACCGAATCACCGAACCCTCATAGTGCGGGACTCAGAGGCGTCCGAGGGCAGAGGCTGCGTCAGGTGGACCGGTTCCCGGGAAGGGACGGGCTCGGGCGGCTCCTCAGCACGGGCTTTGTGTTCCATGAGTCCGGCAGGATCCATCCATGTGGGGGCTGCAGAGCGCCGGGCCCGGGGAGGGGGGGTGGGGGGGGCCGTACGGCATCCGGGTCCTCTTAAATATCCTCCAGCCCTCCGTCCGCGGGCGCCACAGGTCTCATACCTGTCCAGCCCTTGACCTCCCGGAGGTGCGCGTGGTTCAGTTCATCATCATCATCTCCGCGTCCCGGACCTCCCGAACATCCCCGGTTCAGACGCCCCCCCTCCACAAATCTGCTGCTCCGCTCGTCGCCGTGTTGTCAATGGGGCACTGTACCAAAGATGGGAGGGGGGCAAACCCCGCCCTCCGTCGGTGGCGCTATGCGCTGCGATTGGAGCGCTTTCAGAGAGCGCGTGCGCCACCGACAAAGCTGCTCTTTGTGCGCCGCCGCCGCTCTGCGCTGAATATAAAAATATAAAGCTGGTTGGAAAAACTCAGTCATGTTTTAGATGGAGCTGCTGCTCCACGTTGTTCTCTTATATTTGTTTTATTTCATTTTAAATCCCCCCCCCCCCTCCTCCCCCTCACCCCGATGCTTTTTACCAACACCGCGTAGAATGAATAACTGGCGTCGGAGACAACTTGGAGGATGGCTCTTTTTTTGGGGTGGTGGTGGGGTGGTGTTCTGCCTCACGACGGGCGCGAGGGGGCGTCAGGCGGTCACGAGACGTGTCCTTGCATCGATTTGTGTCTTAATCAGAATAACAAAACCACTAAATGAGTCGTAAATCTCACTTCGGCACCACAGATCCACAAAACTGAAGGGTCCTCGCACGGATGAAGTAGGGGAGGGGGGGGGGGGCAGGCTGCTCCCACGTGACTGAGGATGACCTTGAGATTCACCTAAGTGACAGGTTTCCACCCTGTGGGAGTCTGCAGCCGCCACCAGTGGTAGTCTGATAGTCTCCGGATGATGCCGCGCTGCTGTTCAGGGCGCGGCCGCCACTTTGGCAGAAAGGTGACAACTTGCGCTCAGTTCCCGCTTATGTCACACCTCCCTCCACCTCTTGTATCGAGGCTCAATAGTGAGGAGGTTGAAAAAGCTGAAGAGGCTGTTTGGAGTCATTGCTGCGTGTGAATGTGTGTGCGTGCCATCTGTTACAGTCCACCAACCCCACCCATATCACAGAACCAGCAGGGTTGGCTCTGGGACTGTTTTACAGGGGGTACAGACATAGCATAGCCCCATCCACAGTTACAAACCTGATTAAATGAACCCGAAATGGCTAAATCAGTTAGAACACGTGTGTCAAACACGAGGCCCGCGGGCCAAATGTGGCCCGCCACGTCATTTTATGTGGCCCTCGAGAGCTTGGCCATTATTGGCTTAAATATTAAACCAAGATCGTAAGACTTAAGATAAGCTTACGGACATATGGACAATAAACTACATCTCCCACAATGCATTTCATCGTTACCCACAAGATGACAGTATATAACCATGAGCAAGACGTCTACAAAAACTAACCCCAACATGTCCGAGAAAAGAAAGTTTGATGCACAAGGAAGACAGTTTCATGAACGATGAGAAAATGAGCATCAGTATGCTAAATGGACTAAATATGCTAAGTATGCTAAATTTAGCCTGCAAGAAAAACAAAGAATCGCTTCCGCTTCTAACCATCACCTGTATGAGAGCAGGTTTACAAACACAAACCATGAGTTTAATATAATAATTGTTTAATATTTGACACTTGAATACATAATAAATACAGAAACTGTTATCTAACAAGGTGTAGTTTAATTCATTTTTGATTTATATTGCATTTTGTTACATTTATGCTGTCAATCTGGCCCTTCGAGGGCAACTGTGAAGCTGATGTGGCCCTTAGTGAAAATGAGTCTGACACCCCTGATTTAGAATATTGTAAGTGTTATTACAATTGATTTAAATGGCCAACTAGATTGCTGTTCTTCTTATTCTTCAAATTCCCCACTACTTACTTCTCCTTCGTTGTTTTCAAGCAGAAAGGTAGATCGCAGCAGTGGCAGTAAAAATTATCGTCGTGTAGCATTTACCAGCTTTACCTCAAAAACATCAGCTTTTTTTTTTTTTTTTTTTTTTGCTCTGTTGCCGTGTCTGAGCTACACGTAGACGGTAAATAAAAGGAAGCTCAGCACGGCGGGCTACAGCGCTGCAGAGGAGATACCCAGCATCCCCTGGTGTCGCGCCAGAGCTGCTGCCTGAACTGGTGGAGATGCTCCAAGATTTCAGACGGAGGAGAGAAAAAATATGGAGCCCCGTTTGGGTCATAATTCATGAATAAATTAGTCTATTATTATGAAATACATGCGTTTATTATTATGAAATACGTATCCATTATTATGAAATGTTTCCCATTATTATGAAAAATATATAATTATTATGAAATACATTTTTATTATTATTTAATCTTAGTTTAATGCATAATAGTTTACTTCAGAATGGCTTTTTTTTAAATTTAAGAATTAGTTTTTACATAATTGCTTCATTTTTCATAAGAATGAGCTTTTACATAATAATGACATTTTGCCAGTGGGCGGGGCCAGTGGTTGACCTGCACGCTCATTGGCTGATCCTTCTCCATTCTACGCTCTGACATCGACTAGTTTTGGCCGTGAGGTCCCGTTAGCAGCGGGCCGTGGCGTCATCAAGGTGCGCTCCTAGTCCGATTGTAGCTATGGCAGCTTGGACTGAGCTACGGGAAACCTTGACGTTTCTTAGTCCAGTCAACTTTTAAACCGTAAACTGAGGTGCATTCTGCCACCTACTGGCCTGGAGTATATACATCGCACCTCTCGCCCACTATCGATATTCACTGTTCTGTTGCTTATGCCTGAATGAAAGAGCAGCCAATCACATAAATGGCTCCGCCCTCTCTGCTGTGATTGACACACAAATCATTCTTATGAAAAACGAAACCATTATCATAATAATGGGAAATATTTCATAATAATAAACGCCTGTATTTCATAATAATAGACTCATTTATTCATTAAATTATGACCCAAACGGGGCTCCATAAAAAAAAAAAAAAATGTGACTGAAACCAAAGTTCAATGTAATCTGGAGGACGTTTTGACAAAGTAAAATGCATTTATCTAAAGCAAGTCAAGCAAACAACAGCTTTACAAACACGAAAAAGAAAACTCATAATGACTTCAAACTGCAACTAACAAACCAGACAGAAGGAGAGGATCATGAAGAATGTGCAGAAATAAACGCAAATGGACAGAAGCAGAGAAGGAAAAGAATATTCATGCAAAAGCAACAATATGAGATTCAGTCGACCATCGGAAAAAGAACCTCTGTTATGATGTAAAGTTGTTTTTGATGTTTTAAATGACAGACTGTGACTGATTCAGTCAGAAGTTGAGAAGACCACAGCAGATAACCTCAGTCCTCCCTGCAGCTGAAGGTTTTTAATAACCCCCCCTCATCCAGGATTTCCTGCTCCAACATGTGACCTCATAAACCCTCAGATCCCCCACCGCTGGTTTTCCCGCCGCGCACGTGAACAAGTTCAGTTGTAGTTCAACCTTTGGTAATTCATTTTCTTTGTCATTTCATTTATCGGTGCCTTTTACTTGGTTTTATTTTCAAGATGAAAGCGCTCTGAGCGACGTGCGTGAGGGTGATGCACCTGTAGGTGGCGTCAGTGGAGATAAAATTATAATTGTCATTATTGTAGCTTCAAATACACGTAAGAGGACGATAAAGAGATGCAAAAATATAACAAACAGCCATCTTTATTGTAATCCAGACATTTCTTACATCTTTTAAAAGTTGGATTATGTCAGATTTACACTTTCACGTGTTTTAAAAAACAACCAAATCAATGTAAGCAAAAATTATAATAATAATATTAACCTTTTAGGCGCCGGAGTTTTTTCAAGAAAATATACAATTTTGATATCAAGATTCCAAAAGGCTATTACTTGAAAGCAGTTTGTTATAAAGGTATACGGTGATCCCTCGCCAATTCCCGGTTTAAGTTCCGCGGTTTTAGTTTTTTTTGTGGATTTTTCCGAAATATATGATTTAATTAAAAAAAAATTTAAAAATCGCATAAAACATCACAGGATGTTGTGCGCGTTCTCTCACAGTGAAGAAATGCTGTGAGCCAGCCTGGCCCCTTTAAGAAGGTGGCCTTATGGGTAATGGTGTGGCCTTATGGGTAATGGAGTGTGTGTGCAGCCCAGCGTGTATAGATTTACATTCTCTGTTAACCGACAGGAGCCCAACAATACAACCTGCGTGATGTTACAAGTTCCTGCAGTACCAGAATAAAGTTCCCGTTCCATGCAGAGAAAACCAGACTTTTTCTTTTGTTGCTGTTAGCATGTTAGCCGCTAATTACGAGCCAAAAATAGCAGAATACCAGCGTTTTTTTTACTACGGTTCAGAGACCAGAGGCTGTGAAGGTAACAGAAAGACCACAGTTGAGCCTTTGTCTTGTTTCGCTACTTTTTTGTGGTATATTTTAAACACATTATTGAGGCTCGGGGGGCTCCGGCTCCAGTTCGCGGATTTTGATTTTCACGGGGGGCCGCCGGTCCCCATTAACCACGAAAAATAAGGGATCATTGTACTGTCCATGAGAAAATTGTTCATTATGACTCAAAGTCTGTGATGGGAGTGAAATTATTCATATAATTTGCATATTATGATGTCACGAGATGGCGGCCATATTGGAAAATGTTAAATTTTCATATCACGGTTTTAAAAGGCTATAACTTTATAGTGGTTTGAGATAAAGTCATACTGTAAATGAGAAATATCTTCAGTATGAACCAAAATTTGGAATGGAAGTAGATTTATCATCTAATTTGATTATCGTGACATCACCTGCCCAAACCTGCCCAGTAGTCCTCAATTTCAATCCCCATTCACAATGAAAGCTTTCATTTCAGCGACAATCACATCATAAAGTCATGAAATCTGCAGTTTGCTTTCAATATTTCCCTTTCAAAGAACTGGTGGCCTTTTCTATTTGTTTGATTGGTGATGAAGCTCCAGAATTCATCTTTTGGAAAAGGGATGAAATCAATGGGCTCAGAATTTGTCAGATCGTCTCCACAAAAACCAACAGACTCATCAAAATTTAGACTCCACTTTCGATACTCTTCCTCTTCTCTTAAGAACTCACAGCCGCCACCATCATCATCATCACCGTGATTTCCAGTGCGCCATTAGCGATGGTTTTTTTCACGTGTCTGCCAGAACAACCGCGGTTGTTTTCATCACCGCTACATGTTTCCATATTTGCGGTGTTATGAGCCCCCCTGACACCTCGACCTGCTTGGCGATCGCAGAATGTTTCCACCCCAACCACGCTGAGGTAAGGCATCGATTATACGGCGTGCTGATTGTGGATTACGGCGCGCGGACTCGCCTTCACTACTGATGACAGCTGCATGTCTTCCTCCTCTGAATCGGAGTTACCCAGAACCTGATGAAGTACTTCGTGGACGGTAAACTGGCCTCTCGACATCGTGAGTAAATGAAAAAACACTCTTCGCTCAGTGCTACTACCACTGCTGCGCCGCACGTCTCTGCGCCGGAGGGTGTTTTACAAACTCTGTTTATGCTAAAACTGTGAATAGCGCCACCACCACAAATAGTTCTCAGATTACAGGCGCACATGTCCGCCATCTCCTGATGAAAAGTAGTAACAAGATTCATTATCACATTTATAGATAAAGCCCATTATATTCAGCAATGTTGCTTGTTGCAATTTTGCGACTTTGGCGCATAAAGGGTTAATAAAGTAGTGATATTATGTTAAACACATGCATCCAGCCAATGAAAATACTGCGCTGATCCAGAAAGCATTGTAATACCACTTTATCCCACTAGAGGTGATGTAATTCAAATGTTCAGTTTAGCTTTTATAGAAGCCATTCCCAAACTTCAGAATACCAAGGCCAAATTTGAAATGTTACTTCTTAATGTTTTTAAATCATGTCGTTAATATTTTACAGTAATTAAAAACATATTTAAAAAAGATCGAGAATTTAACACATATCTGTTTAATTTTAATGACCTCTCACGGTCCACCTGCAGTACCGTGACGGCCCACCAGGGGGCCGCGGCCCACACTTTGGGAATCACTGTTTTATAGGATAGAAGAGGACAGGATGGACACATTATCACTTATCAGCGACCAACTCCACCTAAACCAGCCGGTGTTGGTGGGCAGCGTAGCACCTGAGCGGTATGTGACGTAGGTAAAAGAGGAAACACCTGCCCAACAGAAATATGGCCACCGTGGCATCACTCTTCATCCCCTTTTGTTCCAGCCTTTTCTTTTCTTTTCTGTCTCAAATACAGACTCTATTTCAGACGCACTGGGAACGGATGAGACAAGAGGCATCTTTGTTTCACTGAAACTAGCGGAAGGTCTCGTCTGTTGGCGTAAAAAGGGCAGTGATTCATTTCTCCAGGCCTGAGGGGGAAAAGCTAGGAGGTTTTGTTGCAACTGTCCAAGCCTCCACAGATGGAAGATGTTTGTTCTTAATAAGCTCGTGACATAAAAACATAAAACCATCGGAACCAATGAAACGATCGGCCTCTTACTCGTAAACGTGGCTCTGGTGCACAAGAAACAGTCCATCACAGACAAACAGCTCCTCCATCTTTCTTCCAGGAGGAGGGGCGGCGTCATGTGACCGCTGACCCAGATAGGTTCAGGTAACATGTGGCATGTCTCTGATGGCTCCTCCCTTCCATTAAACAACCCCCACCCCCCCCCACCCCCACCCCCGGGAGGCATATCCATGTCACCTGCTGCACAGATACGCCACTGTCACACGATCGGTGAGTCGCAGCAGCCCGGCCCGACCGGCCAGAACCAGCGGCAGGACGCAGAGGAAGCTCTGCTAACAGTCGCAGCGGCTTCTTCACGTCAGCTAGCCCCCGGCAAACCGGGTACGCGCCGATCCGATTTGAGTTCAGAAACCCCGAAAAACAGGTTTATCTAAATTCCCTCAGGCAGTGGATGAGTCTCATCGTCCCTCTTTCTCTCTCACACACTCACCTGCACAGGTGTGAACACGAGATCACAAGCTCGTTCTTCTTATTCGATGCTCCAATCCAGGGGTGTCAGACTCATTTTCACTGAGGGCCACATCAGCATCATGGTGGCCCTCGAAGGGCCAGATTGACAGCGTGAAAGTGACAAAATGCAATGTAAATCAAAATATATTAAATTACACCTTATTATATTGTTAAATAACGGATTCTGTATTTATTTCCATGTATTCTGTCAAAATGCCGACGTAGATTAAACTCTTTCACGACTGAGTTTGTAGAGGTTTTTCTCAAATCCATCAGTTCTGAAAATCGTCTTGAGTTCTTGCTCATGGTGATATACTGTTATCGTTGTATGTAACGACGAAATGCATTATGGGAGATGTAGTTTATTGTCAATATGCGCTTTTAAAGTGACGTAAGCTTATTTTTTAGTCTTAAAATATCAGTTTAAAATTTAAGCCAATAGTGCACAAGCGCTCGAGGGCCACATAAAATGACGTGGCGGGCCACATTTGGCCCGCGGGCCTTGTGTTTGACACGTGTGCTCTAATCTTTGCCTTTGATTATTACGCTGCCCGGCCAAAAAAAAAATAAAAAATCGCCACCAATAAAAAAGGTCATACACTAATATTTCGATGGACCACCTTTAGCTTTGATTACGACACATAATCGCTGTGTCATTGTTTCGATAAGCTTCTTCAATGTCTCCAGATTTATTTCCATCCAGCGTTGCATTAATTTTTCACCAAGATCTCTCATTGATGATGGTAGAGTCTGAGTCTCCAGCACATCCCAAAGATTCTCAACGGGGTTCAGGTCTGGACTCTGTGGTGGCCAATCCATGTGTAAAAATGATGTCTCTCTGGAACCGGGTCAGTCTGGACTCATCAGACCACATGACCTTCTTCCATTGATCGTGAGTCCAATCTTTATGCTCTCTAGCTAATTGAAGCCTTTTTTTTTTTTCCAGTTAACCTCACTGGTTAGTGGTTTTCTTCAGGCTACAGAGCTGTTCAGTCCCAATCCCTGGAGTTCCCTTAGCATTGTGGGTGGAAATGCTCTTACTGTCACTATTAAACCGCCCTTTTGGCTAGGCAGTGTATTTCATCTTGTTTTTTTTTTTTGTGCTGTTGTAAAAGTGCGCTACCTTGAGTTCTACCTTCAGCCTCAGTGTTTCTTCTAGTTTTGCTGCTCCAACTGGACCTCCACCACAAAATCTGGATCGTAACATTCAAGTGATGCAGATCATCAAATGACGTAATTATGACCTGATAAGTGCCCAGAAGCAAAACCTCTGGGCGCTTATCAGCATTGTTCCTGCATCTGCAGTTTTCTTTGGCCTGTGTTCAGCCCAAAGCCCTCAGCTTTGGCACTCAATGCTGAGAGCTGAAAGCAGATGAGGACTCCACTTTACTCGAGTGCATTTTGTCATTTGCCGTGTCGGTGCATGCACGAAAGACTGAAACTGATCGGATCTGAGTGAGCCTTTGGCTGAATGTGGCCTTCAGCTTTGGCTCAGGGTGACTGCAGCTGCCAAAGCCTTCTCAAATATCCAACAGCCAAGAACCAAATCTGCATTTTTAAAAAAATCTTTTTGGCCACACCTGACCCTCACAATCCTCCACGTAGCCATTACTGAGCCATAAGTGCCAAACGTTTCACAAATTAGGCCTAAAGGCGTCTGACATTTAGGCCACGTGTTGTTCACACTGCTGTAAACGGGCCACGTGCTTCAAAACGACCCGAAACTAAGCCCAAACGAGTCAGCTGTCCAGGCTCGTACAGGAACTGCTGCTTCACGCTCCTTAACCGTGACCAAGGTTATTATCGTTAACGAAAACGAACGAAATAACGAAAACTAGAATTGAAAAAAACATTTTCGTTAACTGAAGTAAAATAAAAATGAGTTTTTAAAAAAACGCTAACTAACTGAAACTGTATTATGTGTTTATAAAACGAACTAAAATTAACTATAATAATGTCGAGAACGTCCTTCGTTTTCGTATTTGTAATTTTTTTTCCTCATAAATGTTTGAAATCCTTAACTTCGCTCCGCCGTACAACAACAACCGCAAAAAAATTTAAAAAAGTGGTCAGCAGTGATGGCTGCGGCAAAAGTTGGGAGAAAGCAGCTCAGTCCTATTTGGGATTTCTTTGACTATGACTGTGTTAACGATAAAAATAAGTGCCTTGTTGTAGAAGCAGGTGATACAATGTGTGGAATACTTCTGAAGGAGAAAAAAACCCACGAATCTGAAAGTTGAAAAGCTCGCACAAGAAGGCTAACCAAGACTAGCTGGATAAGCTAGCCTAAGCTAGCCCCCTGGAAAGAAGGCTAACCAAGACTAGCTGGATAAGCTACCCTAAGCTAGCCCCCTGGAAAGAGAAGCTACAGCTGCAGGCCAGTCAGCGTTGGGAAGGAACGGGAGACAACAGCAACTATAATGGACTGTTTCCATGGAGACCAGATAGCTGCTGGTCAGTAAATACGCAGGAACACCACAAGCGGGAAGACGCATTGATAAATATGTTTATTGAGACCAGAATGTAAACACGACTATGTGATTCGATAGCCTTCAAAAAGTTCAGTGCTTCACTCGAACCAAAATTACAACCCTAATTTACAAATAAAACTAAAACTAACACTGAAAGTAATAAAAACTAAACTAAAACTAAGTATTTCAAAACAAAAACGAATAAAAACTAGCAAAACTGCTCTAAAAACGAATTAAAACTAACTGAATTTGGAAAAACTAAACTAAAAACTAAAACTAATGGAAAATCCAAAACTATTATAACCCTGCACCAGCTGCATGTTCACCTGCAGATCAAAGCTGTCACCTTTGAGGTGTCCTGAGATGCCTCAGGGCCGCGCCCCTGCAGGAGGCCACGCCCACGAGCTTCTCTCCTTTTACTGTGGTGACCTGTGGAGCTTTCGCACATACCTGACGTCATGTGGCTTCGAGAGAGAACGAAAAGCAACGACCAGCGCTGAGGAAGTGTGAATAAAGGAAGGTTATAGTCCAGAAAAGGCCGAAGCAGGCCTTCGCTACGTAACGACTGAGGCGGGAAGACCTCATGTTCCCCATCTGC
Source organism: Hirundichthys speculiger (assembly GCA_018398805.1). NCBI lineage: Eukaryota > Metazoa > Chordata > Actinopteri > Beloniformes > Exocoetidae > Hirundichthys > Hirundichthys speculiger. The sequence goes on from JAGFBZ010001455.1 coordinate 50,595, forward strand.
AGCGGTTATTCCCAGTCCTGAGAAGAGCAACAGACAAGCAGACACACCCCGATCACCGCCAGCTATCACCATAACTCATCATCGCCATTAATCCCCTCTTCTAATAACGGAAAACTTTTCTTTGGCACACGTGGAAGCCCACACACAGAAACACAAATGTGAAGACGCCAAGGACCTGACAAGAAGAGACAGTCACTCAGACAGCAGGAAAAACAAAGTAAAACAGTTAAAACTCTCTTCCTCGTACGGAGAGTCACAGCGAGAGGAGATGAGCTGTTTGTACACGCCGCCGAGCAGGCTGAGCGGTACGAACATGGAGGCAGTGTTGTGTGTGTGTGTGCGTGAAGCCCTCCAGCCAGAGCTGGGTGTGTTCGGTGGGTGGGGACGCCGAGTTCTCGCAGGAGCTTCCCACAGTTCACCTGTGGGACGAAGCCAAGAAGCAGATGTTCACAGAACGTTTGACGCGTTGACGCTAAACCGAAAGTTAAGAGCTGAAACGGATCAACGGATTCCTGGGTAAAGCCAGCGATACGAGGCACCTGATGATGCACAGCTGGTGTATCTATGCAACACGTACGCTTATTTCCCTGCCAAAAGGGGGACTTCATGTTCCACTTCTGAATCATCCCTCACTGTTTTTTCAGCCTTCCCACATTAACAGGCTGCAGCGCTTTATTCTCTAATCCAGTTGAACCCAAACATGCAAACGCTAAAACAAAAGTTCGGTGTTTGGGGTCCGGTAGGATCTACTCCAGACAGAGGTTGACCTTGGCAGGTTGTCCCACGTGCATCGGTTCATTTGCCTGACATGAACAAAGACTTCATTCAAGTAATCAGAGCCCAGCACTCAAAAAAAAAGAACTGGGCAGACTGTTAAATTAACAAAAGCACAACATTTAGCCTTAATTATATTAAGTAAGACTGAAGTGATAGCCTGCGATGGACTGGCGACCTGTCCAGGGTGTACCCCCTGCCTTTCGCCCGTAGACAGCTGGGATAGGCTCCAGCAGATCCCCGTGACCCTTCAAGGATGAAACGGGTATAGAAAATGGATGGATGAAGTGATAGCAAGCAACTACACATGAAAAATTCAATTCAGTTTAATTTTATTTGTATAGCGTCTGTTACAATGACAATTGTCTCTAGGCGCTTTACAGAGACCCAGATCATGACCCCTGAACAAATATCATTAACTAAAATTATAATATTAAATCCAATCAATGATAATGGCAGGTAAAAAACTCTCACATAGGGAGAAAAAAACCCCTTTAAGCCAAACAGATCTTGACTTCCACCATGCGGCGTCCTGAACCTTCCATTATATAGAGATGTGATATCAACAAGAGATTCTTCTCTTGGGAGAACAATACAAAATTGAAATATTACCTTCCAATATAATGAAATTCTGGTGATAAACAGTTTGCAGCAAAATATTGTAGTGATCTGGCAGGTCCTTCTGGGTCGTTTCCCAGCATCCTTTGCAGCCCTGGTTGTTTAGGTGCTTATCTGTGTTTATTTGTTAGCTATTTGATTTAATGCTACCATGTAAAGTCTGTTGCTGGTTTGACCCCCTGTTGATTCAGATCCCTTACTTTTAACATGTTCATTCGTGTCACCCTGAGTTAAGTCTGTCTGTGTTTGAAAGAGTACCCGTGAGTTTGTTTAATAAAGTGTGTTACACTTAAACCTTGCTCTGTGTGGAATCAGGAAGTTGATTAAATGATCCTTGTACCTGTGTCAAGACCGTCAGGTGTTGCAGACCAGAATCTGCTAAAAAGTTGTAACACAGCTCTAACAGTGTTCACAGGAGTTAGCCACCAGCTAATAGCACATGATGCCCTTTTGTACACTCAAGAAAATGACTCTTTGGATGAACTTAAAAAAATCATGGAAACAATTTCCATGTGAATAAATCGTGTCCGTCCAACCTTATTTAATTCAGTCAATCAAACTTAATTTACTTGAGTTGACGGTGGACAGTTTCTGTCCCTTGTTTTATCTTGTTAGCCTTGCAAAGTAGTTTGCTGCTGGCAGAAGCTCCCGAGTCTAATTCCTTAGAGCTTTATAGTCCCGTAAAGTAGCATTTCATTTGTCGAGGCCTTGACGCTCACGCGGCTGAACTCAAATCAGCAGCCGCAGTTTTCGCTTCCAGTAAATACAGAGAATCACCAGCATCAGTTCACCTGATGCAGAGGAACACCTGGCTCTTCATGCACCGTTTTTCCTCACCGTTTGTGTCGGCAGCGAGGCGGCAGTGAAAAGGGGGTTTAGCAGAAGACACGTTTCTGGTTTGCTTTCGCAAGAGAGTGACGTGGTCAATTAAAGCAGATGTTCGGAGTTTACGGGGAAAAACAGTCAACGGTAATTAAACGTAAAAAGGGAGGAAATGTTGTTTTGAAGCTTAAAGGCCCCGATTCCAGCGAGTGAGATAAAAGAGGTCAGGGCGTTTTATCCGTGAGGGAGGTGGTTTTGCTGCAGGATCCTCGATCAGACGACGGTGAGATAAAGATGCCTGAGTGAAACCGAACATTCGGTACCGGAAATCGCATCAGAGCTTAAACGTCTGCACTGAAATATGACCCTCATCTAACCCCCTTCATGGTTGCAGGAGACTGAATACCATTTGACATACTTTTAAGATATTTTAACATATATTCTGTCGACTTTAGAAAGCAAGGACGCAGGCCTGGTCTTGTTTTCTAAAAATCAGCCGGAGGGTGGGAACGCAGAGGCTACGCCTCAGAGACACACCTCATCTCTTCTTCATTTACTAAATTACTCTTCTTCCTTTATGTTTGATGCAAACATGCAAAGTAATGTCATATCTTCCTCCTCTTTTGAGTTATTTTCCTTTTTTTTAGATGTCGGTGAACGTGCTGCTGCAGAGTTCAGGGTCGGGATTTTATCATTATTTCTGAGCTTTCAGAGCAGATAATTGGCTCTTAGTGAGTTTTTTTTAAAAGGATGACTGGCGCTGGAATGTTTTCTTGGCAGACGGTAGTTTTCTGTCTGAGTCGATGAGCAGAGACGCGCCCTTGAATGTGACTTGCCGAGGGGAATGACAAGAAACTGATATGACACTTTCTTTTTATTTTCTCAGAGCAAAAAAAAAAAAAATGTTTGGGAGGTTTATGAATCACACTCAGAGCGCAGGTATGAGTTCAAGCTCTCACTGTCACGTCAAACAAAAATGGTTTCTGCACCGAGTCTGCAAGTAGACTTGAGGTTGATGGAAACCACCTGTTTGTGATAAATCACAGGAGAAAATAGATTCTCAGTCATCTGTCTCTTTCTACCTTTGCTTTTTTTTTTTGCTCTTTCTCTTCTGCGTGCAGCCTCACACACACACACACACACCTACTTGTTTATCTGGCCTGGTGGGGACAGTGGATATAGTGGTGCCTCCTGGGGACCACCCTTTCTAACCACACACACACGCACACACACACACACCCACACACACACACTCGCTACATTCCTCAGCGGCTGCAGAGTTTGAGATGCTGCTGCAGAGAGACGTCCTCAGATTGTGGACTTGTTGCTCAGGCCTTCGATAGTTTTCAACTCATTTTTATTTGTATAGCGTCTGTTACAATGTCAATTGTCTCTAATCCAGTCATTCCCAAACTTCAGAATACCAAGGCCCAATTTGAAATGTGAAAAATCTCCGCAGCCCACCGAAACCTTTAATCACAACTGTGATCAACATACAAGACTAGGAACCATGTTCCGATATTAATGTAAGGGGTCAACAAATATAGGTAAAACTTGTCATATTAAGTTAAGATGACAGTAAAATAACACGTAACCGGTTTGTTTTATTACTTCCAAATGTTTTTTTAATTGCGTCATGAAGATTTTACAGTAATTAAAAAATATTTTTAAAAAATCAAGGATTTAAAACACGTTTGTTTCATTTTAATGAGCTCTCAGGGCCCACCTGCAGTACCACGACGGCCCACCAGGGGGCCGCGGCCCACACTTAGGGAATCACTGCTCTAGACGCTTTACAGAGACCCAAATCAGGACTGCCGAGCAATTATCATGAACTAAAATCAGAATATTAAATCCAAATCAAGGATTATGGCAAGTAAAAAACTCCCACAGAGGGAGAAAAAAAACCTTTAAGCCAAACAGTGGCAAGAAAAAGCACTTTAAGAGGAAAAAACCTGGACCAGGACCTGGATCATATGGAGGGAACCTTCCTGATGAAGACCAGCCAGGTAAAGAAAGAAAAAGAGAGGAGTAGAGAGGACTACATAAACAGATGCAGGTAGCAGCACTGAGGTGAGATGGTTAGAGGACTAGATCACCGGTCACCACGGCAACCAGCACCCTGAACACACCTACACACACAGGTGGAGGTAAACGCTGGGATGGACAGAGGAGGGAACTGCAAGTCAGCATGGAACTCAGGAAACTCTGGCCTGCAAACATACAGAAAGAAAAGAGAAAAAAGGAGGGAAAACAGCACAACAAGCTACAGGAAAGAAAATGGAGCCCAGTTACAGTAACGAGGTGCTGCTAATTAACTATGGAATGAGCTGGAGGAGGAAAAAAATATTTTAATGGTTATGGTTCGGATTTGTTCTAGTTGAGTGCGTCGTGCTGACGCTACATGACACGCGTGTAAAATGTTCAACATGATCAGTCTTGACTCAAAAAAACGGATGTAATTATTGCATTAACAAGGTCTGCTTGTCTTTCTTCAGGTCTTTTATTCTGCTCTTCTTATGTGGATGTTGTGCTGCTGGCATTGATTTTCACGGGGGGGTGCACCGGTCCCTTTTAACCGCAAATAATAAGGGATCACTGTATCCAGTTCGAGTTCATCTGTATTGTTCAGAGACGTCCTTGTCAACAGCAGAATTCGTGGACGTCTGCAGGATTCAGAGTCTCCTGGTTTGGAGCAAAGCTTTGAGTTCCTGTCTCTGATGATCGGCTGTCAGACTGGTTTTACTGGCAGATCTCACCTACTGGTGGCAGGTTGGGAGTCGTGTGGATGACTGTTTCTTAATCATGTGACCTCGCAGCAGTTTGGCCTCCAGCTGTTCACAGCTGTCACTAACAGAGACGATCTCTTTCACACTCTTTAACACGAACCACTGGTTGATGATTTTTTGAGTAGTTTGTGTTGAACGTACGTGTTTATTCAGTCATTTCTGAGTTTTTCAGCGCATTTATTTTTTTTTCTTATGTGTCCTGGCATGATACGTTTGAGGAAACACTGGACTCTTGAACGACGAATGAGTAATGAATTCCTGACTCTTCTGAATCTGGCTTATTGTGAATTAGATGTCGCTTTATAAAAAAAACAGGGTCCTGACTCATCAGAGACAGTCTTCATGCTCGGTTTTTAAAATCATGAATGTTAAATCTCAAAAAAACAAACAAACAAAACACCTAGAGATTAAAAACAGTCTTACACTGTTTGACATTTTGTTGTATTTTTACAGTAGTTTACTGGCGACACTATTGCCAGTAAGTTACTGTAATTACCACCTTACAGTATTAATTCTGTAATAATGTTTTACAGTATATCATCTTTACTGGCTAAAGCCAAATAAATAAGAGAATTAAAATATATAAGTGCAAAGACATGATAAAAATAACTAAAATTATACAATAAATAAGCTAAAATTTACTATATTAAAGAGTAAAACTAAAAGTTAGACATATAAATTTACCATCACAAAGGCCTACAGTAGCATTACTGTAAATGTCAACAGTAATTTACCACAATTTCAAAAAATACAGCAAGTTACTGTAAATAAAGGCACTTTACCCATAATACAATGCAAATTACAGTAACTTGTTGTAATCATATTTTGTGGTAGGTTTACTGGGCATTTTGTGGTATTTTACTGTAAAAATTACAGCAAAGGCAAACAGTGTAAATACGAATAAAAACAACAACACAACAGACTTTATCTGCGTCATTATGTTTGGAACCGAAACTAAATGAACAAAAACTGAACTGAACTGCAGAAACATGGCGTCAAATAATCAAAACCTGTGCTTTGTTTTCATTTTTTATTACTTTTTTAAGACATCAATCAATGCATTTCCTCTGTTATATTTTTCCAAAAACCAAAAAGCTGTAACATTTTTTACTTTTATGATATTTTAACAACTCTGGTCACCCTCAGTGTTTTTCTCTCTTTTTTTTTAATGTCATTTTCAAAATTTTCCTTCATGTTCCTTTGTTTTATATATATATATATATATATATATATATATATATATATAAAATCATATGGAATATGTGACATTAAAAGAACAAAAAAATAAAATAAAATCATGAATGTTTGCCAGCTCTTGGTTGTTGAAGTATTGACTGTAAATTCACCTTTGCTGTATTTTTTTTTAAAGAAACCTTCTTAAATGGCTTTTGTTTCCAAAATATTCTTATTTCCAAAATGTCTCGAGTTTCCTCACATGTCCTCATTCCTCAAAGCGGTCCTGACTTTTCTGAAAGCTCTCCCAGACATGACATCTCTGTTCATAACTGTCCTCGTTTCCCCAAATGTCCTCAGTTTGACTTTGACTCCCGGCCTTTTTCCAAACGTCAAAGCGCGTCTGTCCCCACAGATATAGAAGTTCAGCAGCATGTGGGGCTTCACACACACACATTTCTGCCTCCAGCTGAGTTTCGAGGGGAGTGGCAGCGGGATTCTGTAAAACTTTCTCTCTTTTTTTTTTTTTTTGGCTCCGTGGAGACCGAGAGGTGTGGTCACCAAGCTGCAAAAGCGCACCTTCCCCTGCGCGCAGCTCGCAGTCTGCAGCCGGGGCCGGGGGAGGACAGCCGGTGGAGGACAGCCGGTGGAGGACAGGTCCAGGACAGGTCGAGGACAGGACAGGTCGGTCCACCAGGGTCTCCGTAGCTGCCGTTACCGGCCCGGTATGAGCATGTACGGGTCCCAGCAGGCGCTCCACAGCGGCCGCAGGGCCGGCTCCAGGAGCGACTTGGCCGGCGGGGCGCAGTACCATTACGCACGGAGCGATGTGGTGCACGGAGGCGGGAACGGATACGACGACGGCTTCGCGGACGGATACAGAAACTTCACGTTTTCCAGGACTTTGTCAAAGGGAGGAGGAACGATGAGCGGATCCAGGTGCGAGTTCACTTTCTGTTCACTGTTTTAGGTTTATTTTTTTCATCCAGTTTCTCTCTTTGCTCGAGGCGCTGCAGGGCGCGCGCATGTCAGCGTGAAAAGCAGCTTGTCATGAAATATTTATCTGGATAGTTTCCTCTGTCCTCTGCGTCCTTTTCGACCCTGCAAACCACCACCAGTCAGAAACCTGTAGCTCCTGATGAACAGGTAACTGCAGGACCATAAATACGTCTGTTCTGCAGGATTCTTCTGATAGAATAGAATAAAATAGAATAAAACTTTATTAATACCACACCGGGGAAATTCACTTGCAACAGCAGCACAAGTTGGACAGATGAAAAAGTTAAAAAAAAAAAAAAATTTTTTTTACAGGGTTTGTAGTAAGTACTTATGAAATAGACTAAAAAGTAATAATATAAAATGTATAGAAAATAAGCTATATATGCAGGAGTGTTTACAATATCTACACATATATGAACAATTCACCTATTGATAAATAGAGATTTTACAGTGGGGTCCAATATAAATAGATTAATGTGGCTTAGATAAGATCAGGTGGGCTTGTTGTTTTTGTTTTTTCTTTATATAAGTAATCTTTAAAATCCAATGCAAATTAAAGTAAAGCTGCAGGTAGCTACTTTAGAGTTGCAGAGGGAGTTTGCCTAAAATGACATAATTGCTCTCACACACACACACTGATAATAAAACAAGGCTGCAGAGTGGGATGACTGTTTATAAATCTCCCTCTTTGCACAGCAGCCCCCCCCCCCAGAGAGATTTGATTTATCACTCACACTGAATCACCGAATTCCTCCTGACGCAACACAGAACCTCCAAACATCAATCTGTCACCGCTGTGCTGCAGAAAAGATGCGACGCCCCGGTGTTTGACACCGAAACTGCAGGAATCCTGCAAGAGCGCAGCCAACGTGTCAGTCTGGCAGTAAAAGTTGGATTTTTAGGCCAGAAATGGGCGAATGTCACGGGTCCTTTATGGTTTTAGTATCATGGAAGCCTGTGTGGGTGAATATGAGGGATAGAACAGAACTAAATGGGCCTAGGATTAAAAAAGGGGGCACCAACTAAAACCCAGGTCTCACTCAGAGTTCATGTGAACAAACACAGGTAACCATGGAACCTGTAGACACGCCCACAGTGACAGAAGTAATGACATAATGCATAAAACATAATGCACTTTGCTAATTTTTAGCTCATATGTATGGAGCCCCGTTTGGGTCATAATTCAATGAATAAATTAGTCTATTATTATGAAATACAGGCATTTATTATTATGAAATATTTCCCATTATTATGAAATATATGTGTATTTTTATGAAATATGTGCCATTATTATGAAAAAATGTAATTATTGTGAAATATATTTTTATTATTATTTAATCGTAGTTTAATGTATAATAGTTTATTTCAGAATGCCTTTTTTAAAAAATCTAAGAATGAGTTTTTACATAATGGCTTCGTTTTTCATAAGAATGAGCTTTTCCATAATAATGACATTTTGCCAGTGGGCGGGGCCAGTGGTTGACCTGCACGCTCATTGGCTGATCCTTCTCCATTCTACGCTCTGACATTGACTAGTTTTGGCCGTGAGGTCCCGTTAGCAGCGGGCCGTGGCGTCATCAAGGTGCGCTCCTAGTCCGATTGTAGCTAGCTAGCTTGGACTGAGCTACGGGAAACCTTGACGTTTCTTAGTCGATGTCAACTTTTAACCGTAAACTGAGGTGCATTCTGCCACCTACTGGCCTGGAGTATATACGTCGCACCTCTCGCCCACTATCGATATTCACTGTTCTGTTGCTTATGCCTGAATGAAAGAGCAGCCAATCACATAAATGGCTCCGCCCTCTCTGCTGTGATTGACACACAAATCATTCTTATGAAAAATGAATCCTAAAAACGTATCATAATAACGGGAAATATTTCATAATAATAGACTCATTTATTCATTGAATTATGACCCAAACGGGGCTCCATACATATGAAAAAAAAAAAAGAAAGTAAGAAAAACAAGACCGTGAGAAGAAAAGCAAACAGAGATCATCACCTGTATGGTCGATCTGTTACGCTCACCTGAGGCGGACGCGTATCTGGCCGGCTGTGAAAGGTGTTTATCAGACCTGATAACAGACACCTGCAGCTGCTGGAAGTGCAGGCCTGCTGTGAAACAGCTGTATCTGAAATATGAGGGATCGGATCAGTGGAGCTGCACAGGTGATTCATCTGAAACAGATTTAAGGCTTCTGCCTCTGAGAGAGTCGACAGTAAAGAATAAAAATGGAGGACGTGCTGTTTAGACGCTGAAAAGCTCTGAAATTCCAACAAGGAAGAAAAAAAACAAAAAAACAAACCGCAACCACAACCATAAATGTTGCAGTTAAATTAACAAGAGCAGAAGTGTGTCCACACATGCGGGAGTTTATCTCTCCTCCGTGACTCACAGGTTTGGCTGCAGGCTTGTTTTTTCAGACAACAGAGAGACAAAAACACCTGAGCGAGACCGAACAATAGACACCTGGCGTGACTCACTCTGGACCCGGTCCACGTCTGAACACCTTCGTTGGCACCGAGAGCTCACAACGGTCCTGTGGGTCCGAACCAGCGCAGGAGCTCCGCCTCAGGGACACACCCTGAAATACTTTCACTAGCACGCTCAAAAAAAAAAAAAGAAGAAGAAGAAGAAGAAGAAAAAAATGTGAGAGATTCCTCCACATCCACATATTTAAAGGGGGCGGAGCTTCATTAGCAGCTGCAAACATCTAGAGGCGTTTGTGAACAAACATGAACTCACGAGTTAAAAAGTTTGGTTGAGTCTGTAGAGATGTGTTTCTTTCCTGCTGCATTGATAACAAATACAAGCAAGTTTGGGTCTGAACCGCCAGTAGAACCGTTAGCAATGACCCGTTTAATATTTCCAGTAACAGTACTGGACGGTTTCTAACCAACAGTGACGTTTCAGATGCAGATAAAGTCTCAGTTTAAGGAGCCAGAGCTCTAGAAACACTGCTCTCATTGTTGATTCCTGCATAAATGACGTTCGCAGTAATAAGTTGACTCTGCTGCCCCCTGCAGTGGCTCCTCGTTCAACGCCATCAACCAGAAGGCCGCCGCCCTCCAGACCCAGTGTACCGAGTACCTGAAGAAAGCCGAGTTCTCCATTCAGTCTGTGAGTTTGTGCTCTATTTCTTTTCTTTTTTTTCTTTTTCAAACCAAATCCCAGGCGTGCAGAGAAGAATCTGTCACGGAGCAGAGCTCGTTCAGAAAGTCTTCATTTAGGAGGGAAAGGGGAAGAGTTGCAGCCCGCAGAGAGGGAATCTCAAAAATGTTCTGTGGTTGTTGCTGGAAATAATGAAAACATTATCCGAGAACGAGTTCAGAGAAGTTTAAATCAAGATTTAGTCTTTGAATCGCCTCCACATTTTATTCCTTTGTTCCTCCGGAGGCTGTTTACCCACAGAAGACGTGTAGATGTGTAAATATGGAGCCCTGTTTGGGTTCTAATTCAATGAATAAATTCGTTTATTATTATGAAATACAGGAGTTTATTATTATGAAATACGTATCCATTATTATGAAAAAAATCAAATAATTATGAAATATATTTTTATTATTATTTAATCTTAGTTTAATGCATAATAGTTTATTTCAGAATAGCTTTTTTTTTTTTTTTTTTTAATCTAAGAATGAGTTTTTACATAATGGCTTCCTTTTTCATAAGAATGACAATTTGCCAGTGGGCGGGACCAGTGGTTGACCTGCACGCTCATTGGCTGATCCTTCTCTATTCTACGCTCTGACATCGACTAGTTTTGGCTGTGAGGTCCCGTTTAGGGTTATAATAGTTTTGGATTTTCCATTAGTTTTAGTTTTTATTTAGTTTTTAGTTTAGTTTTTCAAATTCAGTTAGTTTTAATTTGTTTTAAAAGCAGTTTTGCTAGTTTTTATTCATTTTTGTTTTGAAATACTTAGTTTTAGTTTAGTTTTTATTAGTTTCAGTGTTAGTTTTATTTTGTAAATTAGGGTTGTAATTTTGGTTGGAGTGAAGCACTGAACTTTTTGAAGGCTATCGAATCACATAGTCGTGTTTACATTCTGGTCTCAATAAACATATTTATCAATGCGTCTTCCCTCTTGTGGTGTTCCTGCGTATTTACTGACCAGCAGCTATCTGGTCTCCATGGAAACAGTCCATTATAGTTGCTGTTTTCTCCCGTTCCTTCCCAACGCTGACTGGCCTGCAGCTGTAGCTTCTCTTTCCAGGGGGCTAGCTTAGGCTAGCTTATCCAGCTAGTCTTGGTTAGCCTTCTTTCCAGGGGGCTAGCTTAGGCTAGCATATCCAGCTAGTCTTGGTTAGCCTTCTTTCCAGGGGTCTAGCTTAGGCTAGCTTATCCAGCTAGTCTAGGTTAGCCTTCTTTCCAGGGGGCTAGCTTAGGCTAGCTTATCCAGCTAGTCTTGGTTAGCCTTCTTGTGTGAGCTTTTCAAATGGACTTTCAGATTCGTGGGTTTTTTCTCTTTCAGAAGTATTCCACACATTGTATCACCTGCTTCTACAACAAGGAACTTATTTTTATCGTTAACACAGTCATAGTCAAAGAAATCCCAAATAGGACTGAGACGCTTTCTCCCAACTTTTGCCGCAGCCATCACTGCTGATCACTTTTTTTTTTTTTTTGCGGTTGTTGTTGTACAGCGGAGCGAATTTATTAGATTTCAAACGTTTATGAGAAAAAAAAATTACAAACACGAAAACGAAGGACGTTCTTGATATTATTATAGTTAATTTTAGTTCGTTTTATAAACACATAATAGAGTTTCATTTGTTATCGTTTTTTAAAAAACTCGTTTTTATTTTATTTCAGTTAACGAAAATGTTTTTTCAATTCTAGTTTTCGTTATTTCGTTCGTTTTTGTTAACGATAATAACCTTGGTCCCGTTAGCAGCGGGCCGTGGCATCATCAAGTTGTGCTCCTAGTCCGATTGTAGCTATGCTAGCTTGGACTGAGCTACGGGAAACCTTGACGTTTCTTAGTCGATGTCAACTTTTAACCGTAAACTGAGGTGCATTCTGCCACCTACTGGCCTGGAGTATATACATTGCACCTCTCGCCCACTATCGATATTCACTGTTCTGTTGCTTATGCCTGAATGAAAGAGCAGCCAATCACATAAATGGCTCCGCCCTCTCTGCTGTGATTGACACACAAATCGTTCTTATGAAAAACAAAGCCATTATTATGTAAAAGCTCATTCTTATGAAAAACAAAACCATTATTATAATAATGGGAAATATTTCATAATAATAAACGCCTGTATTTCATAATAATAGACTCATTTATTCATTGAATTATGACCCAAACGGGGCTCCATATAAAACGTGTCTAAAACCTCGGTAAACCTCCGCGTCCACGCGTTGCAGGGCACTGACCCAGGCGAGGCGGAGTTCTACATGGGGATGGCCAAGGACTCCATCGAGAAGCTGAAGTCCTGCGCGTTTGAACTCAACCACCTGGGACATCCCAGCGAGAACATCGTCAGGAGGTGAGCGAGCCTCCGACCTCCTCCGACTTTTCCGTTCTGCACGACGCTGGAATCGTGCACCTGAACCCTTTTGTCTCTGATCTGCAGCGTGAGGGTTTGCAACGACCAGCTGAAGGAGGTCCACATGGTCATCTCGGGCACCATGCAGCGGAGGAGGAGCACCAGGAGCAGCAGCGGAGGCGGAGGTTGGGAAGAACCTTCCAGGAGCTTCCAGGACGCCATTGGCTGGATTACCCAGCACAAGGTACACTGTAAAAAAAAATCGTAAAAAAAAACGGTAATTTTCCGGCAGCTGGGGCGCCAGAAAATTACTGTGAAATAACAGAAAATTACTTTCTCATAAAAATACATTTTTTTTTTCCATAATTAAAATACAGTTTGTAGTTGTAATTTTAACAAGATTTTGCCTTATTTTCAGGTTGTTTTTAACATTTAATTAGAAACATTTTCACATTTTAAAACAATTAAATTACCTAGAAATATGGTAAGTAAATGCTGTATTACGAATAATAATGCTTAAATTTACAGAAATCTGCTGTTATTAATTGGTTTCAATGACATTATTTTATATAAAGAAGTTGTATAATAATTTTGTTTGATGTAATATAATAGTATATTACACAAAAAATAATATGATTCATCTTTCAAAACATGCGATAAAACTGTTGATAAACTAGATATTAGGTTTAAAATTGCTACAATTTTAAGGACTGTAGCCTTTGTATTGTAGTGGATCCTGGTCTGCAACACCTGACAGCCATGGCACTAGCTAAAGGAGTATTTTGTCAACTTCCTGTTTTTGCACAGTACAAGTTTTGTTTTACACACTTTATTAAACAAACTCACGGGTACTCATTAGAACACAGACAGACTTAACTCAGGGTGACACAAATGAACATGTTAAATGTAAGAGGTCTGAATCAACAGGGGGTCAAACCAGCAACAGACTTTACATGGTAGCATTAATTCAAATAGCTAACAAATAAACACAGATAAGCACCTAAACAACCAGGGCTGCAAAGGATGCTGGGAAACGACCCAGAAGGACCTGCCAGACCACTAGCAGCATATCTATCAGAGAAATGCTTTATTGAAAGCATTTAATTGCAGCTCCCTTGTTAGCGCTGATGCTCCATAAGCAGAGGCAGCAGCGCTAAGTTCAAGTCCAACTCTTTATTATTTACCCTCTCAAGCTTTCCCCTTTCCCTATGTCTTTTTAATGTCCTTTCAACATAAATATAATTCATAATAATTTATTAATATAATGTTAATTAATGTTACCATCTAGAAATGAGAGTAATTGTAGTTATTTTCAATGAAAATATTAGTTAATTAACAAAGAAATTATATTAATTCCTCAGTAATTGTAAATGATTTTTTTCCTTCTTTTTAAGTTTTAAAGTTGAATTTTACAGTTTATTCCCTTAAATAACAGACAAATATTTGTGAAATTACAATATATTTGTGAACATATTTTAACAATAAATATATGTATTTCTAATGGGTTTTTTTTGTAAAAGAACAGAAATATTGTGTGTTTTCACAGTTACAGTGATTTAATGTTATTTTACATTTGACATGTAAAATTACAGCCTATTTTTGTAAATTAACTGGTATTTTAAAAATACAGAAAAAAATCTGTAAAATAGACAGTAAAAATCTGTTATATTACAATTGTTTTTACAGTGTACGTAGACGACCCAGAACACGTTTGTATATTTCAGCTGACCCTCTTCTTTCATTCAAACCCTGTGAAACAAATACTGAAGTTTGGAAGTTTGGAAGGAAAGATGATACAAAAATCGTGTCAGCGAACTTGAAAACTTTAAAAGTCGTCGTCTTTACTCAAAGTGAAGACCTTTAAGTGGTGCTCTGCCTTATGAAAGAGAATACTTTTGGACAAATTTCATTAAACCAAACCGTTGGCAGCAAAGATCATTTCAAGGCTCTCTGCACCGAAAGCAGACGAGTTCATCCGAGGTACTTTTATGGTCTTCGAAAAAAAAATGGAGAAATTTTGAATAGAAGCTTGATTGAAGTGGTTCTGAACTGAATAGTTGGATTCCTGAGGTATGTGACCGAAACTGACTCATAAATCACAAAACCGCTTCAAATCTGTTTGGAAAAACACTCTGAAGTTTCTGAAAAGTTGTGGCTCGGTGGTTTTCGGTGGTTTTCTATTTCTGTTGATGAAATCAAACTTTGTCTTCCAGCGTCTGATTGAAACGGCGCCGTGGGGGGACGACCCCGAGGCCGTCGACCAGCAGCTCATCAGCCACCAGAAGTTCCACAGCTCCATCCAGAGGAGCTCGGAGATGATCCGGGCCAGGGACGACCTGGTAGGGCTCCGTTAGGCGACCCGGTGCACCTGGCGGCACAGCGCCGAGCTTTCTACTAGCGTTGCCCCGCTTCAGAAATGATTTGCTCTTCATCCTTTAACGAATGACGATGACAAAGTTGTAATCTGCAACACACTTTGAGGATCGAACACATATGAACAGTAGGGATGTAAATCACCAGCTTCATCACGATATGATACGATGTCGATATGTTTGGATGACGATACGATATTTGCCGATATCACCAAGTCTGTCGCGATACGATTTCGATTCAATACGATTCACAAGCCTGCGATCGATATGATACGATTTCATAAGTCCATCTCACACGATCATTTACGTTTATATCAACTCACAAAAAACAACTGAAATATGATCTGACCATTTTATATCTAAGGTCTTTCAGGTATCAGGTATTAAATAAACAGTACTCTTTTTAAGTCGTTTACTAAAACCGTTGTTTTCAACAACACCGCAAGGTCTAATATCTTTACAAATGAAATATAAAATGGCACCTGTGATACTCACGGCTCTGTTCGAGTTGTTGCTCAGCATTTTTGGAAAGAAACTCGCCAAAGCTGGCGTGACATCTGACACGGTCACGGCGGAGCTAGCATGGGGGTCAAGGCCGTGCTAGCTCTGACACGGTTACGGCGGAGCTAGCATGGGGGTCAAGGCCGTGCTAGATCTGACACAGTTACGGCGGAGCTAGCATGGGAGTCAAGGCCGTGCTAGCTCTGACGCGGTTACGGCGGAGCTAGCATGGGAGTCAAGGCCGTGCTAGCTCTGACACGGTTACGGCGGAGCTAGCATGGGGGTCAAGGCCGTGCTAGCTCTGACACGGTTACGGTGGAGCTAGCATGGGGATCAAGGCCGTGCTAGCTCTGACGCGGTTACGGCGGACCTAGCATGGGAGTCAAGGCCGTGCTAGCTCTGACGCGGTTACGGCGGAGCTAGCATGGGGGTCAAGGCCGTGCTTCTTCTTCAGGTGCCCGGCCAAGTTCGTTGCGTTTCCTGAGTATTTTAACTCGCACTGGCCCTGTTTGCATATGGCATGAGTTTTGTCTGTTAAGCCGTCTTTCCGTCGGAATCCGGAATATTTCCACTCCGCCGATTTATTTCCAAGAGGTGAGCGTATGTTGTCATCATCGTCCTTTCCACGGCTGCTCGCGCTAGCCATGACGCCACCGTTCACGTTGTCTGAAGGCGGCGGGGGTGCGCAGGAAATGGTGACACAGACGTACAGACGTGTTTTGTGAATTTCAAAATAAAGTCGTATCTTAAAGATGACGATGTGGATCGATGTCATTGTGCATCGATGTAATTGGATCGTTAATTAATTAATCGATGTATCGATGTGGATTGATATATTGTTACACCCCTAATGAACAGTGCTCTATAAGTTTTGACCGATTCTTTTTTTTATTTTTGGTTTTAAGGCAAAGAAAGGAGACAAATCGAGACTCCACGCTCTGGAGCAGGAATGGGACAGTCTGCAGGTGAAGCTCGGCGCTCATCGTTGTCTCCGCAGCGTTTCTGCCGGTAAACGAATTCCCGCTAATTCCCGCTCCTCTTCTAGAAAATGTCGAACGACCGGACGGTGCAGCTGCGAGACCTGGTGGAGGTCCTTCAGGAGATCTCCAGGGAGATCATGTGGGTGAACGACAGGGAGGAGGAGGAGCTGATGTTCGACTGGGGGGAGAAGAACATCGACCAGTACATCCCCAGGAAGCAGGAGAGCTACTCGGTGGGTGAAACGCCACAGAAATCCATGTTTTCATTTCATTTTCTGAAAGAGATTAACATTCTTTGGCATCTTGTGAGAGCCTTAAATGACGTGGCTTCTCTTTTATGAGGTTAATCTGCATCTGAAATGGAGCGATCATCTGTGGCAGATTAGATGTTGGCAGCTGCCTTCAGAGAGAAGCCTCCCAGCTTTTCCCTCCAACCATCTTGGTGGTTTTCTTTTTTTTTTTTTCTGTGTCTTCTGTGATTACCAAACATCTCCTTGCGCAACAGAAATTGATGAGCGCCCTGGAGGATAAAGAGAAGGAGCTGTATAAGCTGCTGGCCAGAGTTGACATCCTCCTGAAGAACAACCACCCGGCTTCTGACAAGATTGAGGTGTGGACGGAGGCGATTGCATCTACTAACTACTAAAACCTCTAAAACTTTATACCACTGTGAACATTCACGTTGTTTGTCCGTGTTTGTGATTTTTTTTTTCCAGGCTTACAAGGACACGCTGCAGACTCAGTGGAGTTGGCTTCTTCAAATCACAAAATGCATCGACGTCCACCTGAAGGAGAACGGAGCCTACAGCCAGGTGACGTAGAACTGCTCAGGTTTAGGTTAACGTCTCGGTTCGGCTGCTGAAGGCGGGAAGCCTCTGACCTGCTCAGCAGCCGGACATCGTTTGGCGTTCGGGAGACTGGACCAAGGTTATTATAGTTAACGAAAAAACGAACGAAATAACGAAAACTACATCAACAACATCGACTAAGAAACGTCAAGGTTTCCCGTAGCTCAGTCCAAGCTGCCATAGCTACAATCGGACTAGTAGCGCACCTTGATGACGCCACGGCCTGCTGCTAACAGGACCATGGTCATTATCGTTAATGAAAACGAACGAAATAACGAAAACTAGAAGTGAAAAAAACATTTTCGTGATCTGAAATAAAATAAAAATGAGAGTTTAAAAAAAAAACGATAACTAACTGAAACTGTATTATGTGTTTATAATACATATAAATAATTAACTATAATAATATCAAGAACGTCCTTCGTTATCGTGTTTGTAATTTTTTTCCCTCATAAACGTTTGAAATCTATTAACTTCGCTCCACCGTACAACAACAACCGCAAAAAAAGAAAAAAAAAGTGATCAGCAGTGATGGCTGCGGCAAAAGTTGGGAGAAAGCGTCTCAGTCCTATTTGGGATTTCTTTGACTATGACTGTGTTAACGATAAAAATAAGTGTCTTGTTGTAGAAGCAGGTGATACAATGTGTGGAATACTTCTGAAGGAGAAAAAAACCCACGAATCTGAAAGTCCATTTGAAAAGCTCGCACAAGAAGGCTAACCAAGACTAGCTGGATATAAGCTAGCCTAAGCTAGCCCCCTGGAAAGAAGGCTAACCAAGACTAGCTGGATAAGCTAGCCTAAGCTAGCCCCCTGGAAAGAAGGCTAACCAAGACTAGCTGGATAAGCTAGCCTAAGCTAGCCCCCTGGAAAGAAGGCTAACCAAGACTAGCTGGATAAGCTAGCCCCCTGGAAAGAAGCTACAGCTGCAGGCCAGTCAGCGTTGGGAAGGAACGGGAGAAAACAGCAACTATAATGGACTGTTTCCATGGAGACCAGATAGCTGCTGGTCAGTAAATACGCAGGGACACCACAAGCAGGAAGATGCATTGATAAATATGTTTATTGAGACCAGAATGTAAACACGACTATGTGATTCGATAGCCTTCAAAAAGTTCAGAGCTTCACTCCAACCAGAATTACAGCCCTAATTTACAAAATAAAACTAACACTGAAACTAATAAAAACTAAACTAAAACTAAGTTTTTAAAAACAAAAATGAATAAAAACTAGCAAAACTGCTCTCAAAATGAATTAAAACTAACTGAATTTGAAAAACTAAACTAAAAACTAAAACTAATGGAAAATCCAAAACTATTATAACCCTGGTCTGGGCTTGAAAACATTTCACCCAGCAAGCTGCTTGGATTTGCAGGGTTTCTGTGACATCACAGACCACAGATCAGAGTTGAACTGCCCAGCCTGAAGCCCAGCAGAGGAGGGGTGGAGTCAGCCACTTGACTCCGCCCCTCCTCTGCTGGGCTTCGTCTCCATATAAATCCACTGAATCGCCCTTTTAACCATCCGCCGGGACCGGTTTGCCTTGAAAGACCCAACCAGGGGGCAGCGGATTAGGACAACAGAGCTCCTGGGATCATTCAGGCATGCAACCCCCCCCCCAACCACCCAAAGGGGTTTGGGGGGGGTGTTGCTGGTTGTTAAAAAGCAGTTATGAAAATGTTCTGATTGCAAAATCGCTACGGGGATCAGACTAGCCGGGACAATTTAATTTCCTGCAGTTAAAGCTGCATTTCTCCAAAAAGAACGACCCTACTGAAGGAACCAGAAAGATCCCTTCTGATGAAAGATTTTCCCTTTTACCGAGACTAATCCAGCTTTGTTTCCTTTAAAACAGTTCTTCAAGGAGGCGAATGAAACATACAGCGCTCTGCAAAAGGAACACGAGACGGTCCGCAAGAAATTCACCTGTGACAAGAACACTTCCCTGGAGGACCTGCTGGAGCTCCTAAAAGCCCTGGAGGTATTCCCACCACAATGACATGTTTATATGTAGATAATAGGGCTGGTTAACGCGTTATTATCGCGTTAACGCATTAATTTATTAACGCCGACATTTAT
This sequence comes from Hirundichthys speculiger, assembly GCA_018398805.1. Taxonomy (NCBI): domain Eukaryota; kingdom Metazoa; phylum Chordata; class Actinopteri; order Beloniformes; family Exocoetidae; genus Hirundichthys; species Hirundichthys speculiger. The sequence continues at coordinate 70,043 of JAGFBZ010001455.1, forward strand.
TGTATCGCGCGTTAACGCATGTTGCTCACATGCTTTTGTTTTGAAAAGTCTGTTACTGGCTGCTGCGGAACCGGAAGATAATTGGCAGGTAAACATGTGGAAAAGCTAAAACAGACATGGAGAACGGTAGAAATCTGTGAACTTTACAGTTCAGGTAGCAACTCAGGTAGCAATATTAACAATTCTGTCT